>AWWV01006815.1:0-23202 GCA_001974805.1 Corchorus capsularis
TTTACCTTAACCACCACATTAACTAACTTTCCTTTTTTATAAATTTTTTATATTTTTTAACTTAAAATGATAAAAATGTATTTTTAAAAGATGTGTTTTCACTTCTAAATTTTATTAAAAATATATATACATTATTACAAACCAAATGATATCCATATTGCATATTTTTATTCTTCTAATATTATTTTTTTATAATTAAATATATTATTTTATTAAAAAATTCGAATATCTCACAATCTACTCCTAAAAATCTTCATCCAAACTAAGATTTTTGAAAGCTAGCTTTTCAAAATTATGCATTTCAAAATTCTTTCTTTTTAAAAATCTTTAAAATTTTGAGAATTCCTCATCCAAACACAACCTCAAGGTTTAGATATTTCAAATTATTTGATAAGTTCTACATGAAAAGACACATCACATAAAAAATTGAAAACTGATGAAACAGGATATAAAGTTTGAAATTTTGTATATGTATATACAGACAGGCATACATGCACATAAATATATGATGTAATTAAAGACTAAATAGAATAGACGATAATCAGTGCAAAAGAACCAAAATTGAGCAAGTACCTTGTAAATTGTAACATAAACAAACATAGCATATACCCCAGGAGATGATGTGAGAAAGTTTTGCAACAAAGGATAACAACATTAGACATTTCATGGTTTCTACTGAAACAATTAATTGCCTCAAGTAATAAATGCCAGAAAACCCTAAAAGAAAGCACCAAATAGGAAAACTTACAAATTGAGAAAAGCAACTAATAAGTACAAGTATCATGATGGAACATGAAATTTAATAAGCATAATTATTAGTAATGAAACTACGGAAATGAATCGGAACATCTTGGCAAAAATACTGCCTTTTTTTATAAGATGCAAAGTCTAAGGTTAAAGGGGATAGTGGTTCAGAACACGAATAAAATCAATCTATTGGCTAACTGCAAACAAGAAAGTGACATCTAATTACGAAAATATACTGATAATAACTAATAAGTGATAAACATAATCATGGCAATGTACAAATGACCAATCTGGACCTTACAGAGAGCGAATGATCATTGATAACCACTGTAATTCTAGATGTATTAGGCACACACAACCAAAATATAAGTCAAAAACCACATAATAATGAATGCTTATGTAATGGTACCTTAATTACAGACATCAATCCAGTCTTGAATTGAAGTACACCTCTCCCTTCACTGTTTGGGTCCAAATTTTGGGCCATACCATATGCCTGCTCACAAACTGGAAGTAATAGCATATGAACATATGATGCACAAAGAAATTTGGATTCAGAATGTAACAAAACATATGTGCAAAGCAGCCAAAGATATCCCAGTCACTATGCAAATGTAATAAGCCATTGGATGTCAACTATAGAGAGAAAAATAATACGAAAACAAATTTTAAGATGAAAAAAATAAAAAGTACTCTCAATAAAAGTCCAAGATGGTCATTCTATCATGATGCTCACCCAGTTATAGCACCATAAACAAACTCAGATTCGACATAATTTTCAGACCAACATATTTATGGAAAAGCAAAATCAAAACATAATCCCCCACATTGCAAGCAAATAATTATGACTGAACCAAAATTTATTGCAGATGAAATTCTAATAATTAAGGAATCAAAAATGTGACGTAAATTAACGCGTTCTACAAAAGCAAACAGTACATGCATAAATGTGAATAAGAAACTATAAATCATGCTTTTGTTAAGAATATATCTTGGGTAACATGATTTTTGATGTGATCTACTGCTTTGAATTTGATCATTCATTCAAATCTAGAAACTTTATTAAGACTCAAAAATCATCAGCTGTTTTGATTTAATCCAAGTTCTCAATAGCCTAAATTTTCCAGCACCTTATTATAAGAAATGTGGATGCATCACATAGCTTCATATAAGATCTTAGTAAGACCCAAAAATCATTCAATTAGAACCATGTTGCCAAAGAATTAACCATTTCTATAAACCAGAAAGGTCTCCATCACAAGCAAGCGTCTACAGCTTCTGTTTTGTAGTATCACTACACACTGTTATTGGGATTCTAGGTTCCAATTACCCAATCACACAGAATCCATACTTTGGGAATTCATAAAACCTCAATCACAAAGCTTCCCATTTAGTTAGTTCAGCTAAATGGTCTGCACTCAATGGTATTTCATAAATAAAAAAAAAAAACAACAAAAAAATTGCAGAAACGAAAGAAACATTTGAAATGTGTCAGAATTCCAATCCAAAACCTTACCTCTCGCATATGCACAAGAGGAAAAGAAGAATTGAAATCCTACCTTTGCTAGGATAATTGCAAAATATCATCAATTCAAACAAATCAAACAATATGATCAAATAAGTTCAATCATCTACTGCACTCAACGTAATCAAACAACAAAAACTTACTATATAAAAGCCGTTTTCAAGCCAATTCACCCTATATGTCAATAATTTTAACTACCATCGGACCACATGACTAAGTAACCGGAACGATGCAAAAAGAAGGGAAAAAAACTTACGTATCCTTGCAACGTGTGGATTCTCCGCTTGAATCTCATCAGCAGCCTGAAGGATGGCGTCAATGTTAGTGGCGCGACCGAGCGAGGGCGGGAGTTGGACCGCACCGGAGATTCCACTCGGTCTTCTCTCATGACCTGGACCCGCATTACGGAGCTGTTCTCTCTCCAAGGTAGCTCGAACCAGCCTCTCCCAGTTTGTATAAACCCTAGCCATGGAATCTCAAGAATCTTCCGAATCCAACAGAGAAATTCAAATACAAAACCCTAGGTTTCACATAGAAGACGGGAAATTTAAGAAAACCAAGCTAAGTAGGAAATTAAAAGAAACAAAGAACCCACTCTACTAAGCGACGCGTTATACGGCGTTAGCCATATTACTTTTCCTTGAGGCGGAGGCCCCAAAAGTTGCTTTTTATAAATAAATAAAATAAAAAAGATAAATAAAATGCTTAAGCCTTAAGATTTTCAATATTTTTTGGACAAAAATTATTTTAATGCTGAGATTTAAGTGAATACAATAAAAACTTCAAAAAGTAAAAGAAATCAAAAAACGAATTTATATTATTTTTATATTATTATTATAAGATAAAAATAAAATAAAATAAAATGAACCGAGCTTTAAGGGATGCAACATGTGGCCTCATGTAAGAAATTGTCTAGAAAAGAATTGAAGAATTCAATTCCATTTTGTTATTATTCAAACAAAAATTGACCGGCTTCTAGTTTAACCAATTTCAAGACTTGTAAATTGTCCAATGTATTTGTTGTCATTTCAGACTTTCAGTTCTGATTTCCCATTCCATTTTTTATTTTCCTTTTTCAGGTAATTTCTGTGTTATGAAAATGGTTATTTATTTCATAAAAGTTCCTTATAAAAATATTGCATTAATCTGATGCCAAAAAAAAATATTGCATTAATCTGATGCCAAAAAAAAATATTGCATTAATCTAAAAGTTTGTTGCCAAAAATATCTAAAAGTTTTTTTTATAAATAAAAACCTAAAAGTTAGAAAGTAAAGTAAATATATATATATATATATATATTATATTATATATTCTACATATTATTTTTATAACCACATTATTTTTATAACCACGTGAAATTACTAAACGATCCTTCTAACTTTTAACATGGTGCGACCTTATCGCCCCATTTCAGTCTTTTCTCACATGACTAATTACTAAAAAATCCTACTAATCCTAAGAGGATTGTTTACAATTCATTGGCTTTGTATGTAATTTTAGAATTAGAATGCAATTAATAGTTTTCCCACCATTTTTTCCCTTACATTAATGTTTTAGACTTAAGTACCCGGTTTTAATGTTTTCCCTTACCATTATTGTGCATTCATGATGATAGGCCCTTCGTATTTCGGAAGAAATTTGAACCGGTGAAAACAATGAAAAAATAAAATTAAAACCAAAGGGCATGTCATCATGAATGCACAATAATGGCAAGGAAAAACATTAAAACCGGGAACTTAAGCCTAAAACATTAATGCAAGGGAAAAAATGGTGGAAAAACTATTAATTGCATTCTAATTCTAAAATTACATACAAAGCCAATGATTTGTAAACACCCTCTTAGGATTAGTATGACTTTTTAGTAATTAGTCATGTGAGAAAAGACTAAAACGAGGCGATAAGGTCGCAGCAGATTAAAAAGCAAATCCACTAGATAATAGCAGCAAGCAACCGGGGTAGTGAAGGAAAGCTTTACATTTTACTCAATGTAGAGCATAGTTCATATCAATCAATTTATTGCATTAAAAATTTGCTACTCAACTTTTCCTACTCCTTTACATTACAAAACGTTTGCTACTCCTTAACAACACCAAACTACATCAAACTAAAGGCAATTCATATAAAAGCAACATTTAACAATTCAGATTTCAAAATGCTCGGCACGCCAGCGTGAGCTATCCCTCTCGTATAGATTGTTCACATCACAGCTTAAATTTTCAACTTCGACTTGGTTCATTTTGAATTTTTGATGATTTTGTTTTCAAATTAAAGCAAGATGGAACTAAGATCTCTCTTACTCCAAAAATGGGCCATGAACAAATGAAGATGCAAATCGCAGCCCAGCCCAAAGAATAGAACTTTGATCGATTCAAGCATTTTTGCTCAGATGAAAGCCTAGCCGGCTAGCCCCCATGCAGGCCCTTTTTGGTCAATGTTACATGGGCGAGTTCTGCTGAGTACCAAAAATCAAAGTAAATCCAACAATTATACTAACGGGGTTGGATCGAGTGGTAAACGACTCGATCCAACGTATTTAAATGAAATATTCATATGAAATTATGATAACCTCTCTATTAAATTATGATAATTACACTATTTTTTATGATCCCATTATGAAATTTTGATAACCTTCCTATGAAATTTTAATAATGATATTATGGAATCTCGAGAACCTTTTTATAAATTTTTTTTAACCTTCTTATGAAATTTTGTTAATCTCCCTAAGGAATTTTGAAGATCTCAATATGAAATTTTGATAACTTCCCAATGAAATTTTGATAACCAACACTATTGAGATGTTGATAACCTCCATATGATATATTGATAACAGTAGACACTCGTTTTTGTCCTATATCCTTCAATTTAAATCAATTTATTTTCTTAATGGGCATTAGGGTCACCTAGGGGGCATTTTGGTCATCTTTACACTAAGGGCATTTTGGTCATTTGCACATTCAGGGGCATTTTAGTCATTTTAAGTCCAGTTTTAATTTAGATTAGCTAATTCACTTTTAATCATTTTTTTCTTAGCCATCTAGTTTGCATTTGAAAAACCCAAAAAAAATCCTAATATGCACCATTAAGCATTTTTGCATATTCCATAGCCTAGCTTCATTTAAAGCTCGTTTGGCATCGTTTTTGTTTCCTGTTTTCTATTGTCAATTTCCTGTTTTTTGAAACAAAACAGTGAAAACATGTTTGGCAGGCTGTTTCTGTTTTCAAAAATTTTGGAAACAGAAGCAATGTTTTGGAAAAAAGTGGAAGCAAGAATTTTGTGTTTTCATATTTTTCCAAAACACTTCCAAAACACAGAAGCAGAATGATGAACAGTAACTCAGAAGCTTTTTAACCATTTTTTCTTTTACTTTTTTATTTAAAAACATACAACCAAATTGTGTATCCAAACATGTTTTTGTTTTTAAAAATTGATAGCGTAACAAAAACAAAACGAAAACGAAACAAAAATAAAAAACAGAAAAACGAAAACGATGCCAAACGACCCCTTAGTAATTTAGTTTTGTTGCAGTTTAATCATATAACTTAATCTCTTTTAGTAATGGGTCTAGTTTTCAATTGTCATTCTCATATTCATTTTTAAGTATATCCCATTTATTTTCATTTTCCCATTAATCATATTAGTTATATTAATGGCCATTTCATTTTCTCCATGAACATTCTTAATGATCCATTAGTCATATACGTTTAGTTGCATGCATTGACATTTGTTAATTGGATTCAATCTTAAATATATTCTAAAAAAGAAATCATTCATCCATGGCATATTGGACCATTTCATATAATTAGCCTTTATTTATTTAGGTACATTTGCATGAGCATAAAATACAAAAAATGAATAAAGTAGTGTGATTGCATTTACAAGATAATGAAATCAGTAGCTTTAGTTTACAAGTACATAAGTCTTCTGTTGGTTAAGTCAGGAGCTAGACCTTGGTGGAATTATTCTTCATTTCCCTTTTCCCATGCTTTCTTCTTTTTTTTAGCATTACCCACAGGAGTTGATAAAAGACCTAATTTGCAGTGCTTTTGATGGATTTGTTTCAAGTTTGCCTGTCGGTGGAAAAAGAAGTGCATTGTGCAACAAAATGTTTCCCCCCAGGCTTAAGACACAGAGACCATTAATTGGTAAATGTGCCATGATGCAAGATACTTAAATAGAAACCAACACAACAAATCAATGGCGTGTGGTAAAAACACAAGATCGGAAACCAGCAAGAGTCTTCAAACATCACACAAAAACAGCAAGGAAAATAGCAAGGAAGGGAAAGTGCAAAACAGTGAAGAGTTACCTAATGCATTACAACAAACAGGCAATGAAGAAGTGGAAGAAGCCTGGGAAGGATTAGTGTAGGCTTTAGGGATTGAGAGAGTCAAGATCGAATTCAAGACCTCAACATCCCAACGGAGCCATGAGGAAATGAATGCATGCAAAAAGAAGCTTCAGGCAACATATCACTGAAATCAACATGTATTTTGAATAGCACGTTCAAAGTGGGGAACCAAAATCATAAGCATTGCAAATTAGCTAGGCAAGTTGAGCACGGATAACAAGTAAAGGAATTAGATTGCTGCAGCAAGACTCAAAGCAGAGCCAAGACAGCAAACTACATACAATCTATCAAACTAGAGTAGCAAGATATTCAGCAAAAGGGCAACATGGCAAGCTCACGTAGCAGGATTGATAGAATTTGGCGGCAAGGTATCTGAATGGCATTCCAACAACCAAATGACCAGTGCTCAAAAACAATCTTCAACAAGACTTCAGTATGCAGCAGCAATAGGTCACAAATGCATTCAAAGAGAAAAGGCAGAGCATGGGAGGAAAACATGAACAGTTGTGTATAAATTAAGCCAACAGCAGAAGCATTTTTGTTAAGTTCCAATTACAACAACAAGTAACAGGGCATTCTAAAAGCACAAACCACTGTTTTCATCAATTACTGCAGTAAACATAGTGCATTTCTCAAAAGCAATTCAAGAACAAAACAAGGCATCAAATTTGATCACAAAGTTCATAAATTCATCACCAAGCAACAAATTATCAAAGTAATAAACTTTTCACAGTAATACAGGCAATTACATAGAGAGTGAGTTCAGGATTTACTTTAAGAGAGAGAGAGAAAGACTTGAGGAAACTACATGGATTGCCAGCTCACTACCCTTCACACGTATACAACAAATTCCACCAGGCGGTTGGCAAAAAGCCAACTCATCTCCTTATCCGATTGCAACAAAATTAACCTAGAGAAAGAGACAAAATTGGTTAGCTAAGAGGGGAGAAAGGGGGAAAGAAAAAACAGAAATCGAAGGGGATAAGGAGGAATCGTTTAGTAGCTGGGAAAGGGGAGAGAGAATTGGAGCTTACCAGGTCTAGATACAGAGAGTCTCTCTTTACTCTCTCGGTGAAAAAAAACTTTCATCTTCTCTGAACTCTCGCTTCGATCATAAACATTCTCACTCATTCTCTCTCTTCGCTATCATACTCTCTCTCTCTAATATGAAAGGAAGTTGAGCATTTCATGAAAAAGAGAATACCACTGAAAAACTTTTTTTCTCTTGGCCCTTTTCCTTCACTCCGTCGATACAACCTCTCTTTGGAACGAAATCTCTCTTGAATCGGTCTCTCTCTCTCTCTCTCTCTCTCTCTTCATTCTCTCAATCATTTCTTTCCATCAAAATTTTCCATTTCTCTCTAAGATAAGCTAGGGTTCATAAATGAAATTTGGGGGTTCTTTCTCTGGGGTTTTTTTTTTTAGAAATTGAATCATAAGTTGTGAAGGGAAGGTGGAATAGGCTTAGATTATTGAGGAATTGGGTTGATTCACCGATGAATCTCGTCGGAGTTGTGATTTTGAGGCTACGGGTTGGATAGTTTTTAGGAGGGTTTTCGGGTTTCAAGGAGAGAGAAAGAAAAAGCTTTTGCGAGGGTTTAAGGAATCGAGAAAATGGCTTGGTCATGATGAACAACGAAATACCCATGGTGGCTGACGGTGTCTGAAAGAGACAGAGACAGCTTGTGGAAAAGAAGGGAAGGAAATGACAAGGAAGAAGAAGATTGTTTTAAAAGGGGGGGTTATTATCAAAACGGCATCACATCAGGTAAGGGTCTTTATGATTTAAGCCTTCAAGTTTCTGTCTTTTTCAATTTAAGTGCTTCAAGCTTTGTTTCTATTATGATTATTTCAATTTGGTGCTTATTTCTTTAGTAAATGAGTTAGGTTTCTTTTTTTAGCTTCAAGTGATAAATAATTATGAAAATTTAGGCTTAAAAGGTTCAATTTGTTGGTCTTCTTATTAAAGTTGCTGTCTTTATTTGTTTATGGAAAGAATTAAGGATAATAAAAATGACTAATAAGTATTAAGGTTCAAACTTTTATGTTGATTTAAAAATTGAAGCTTTGGTCTAAAAGTTCTCTTAAGTTCAATTTGATTCAAAAATAATTCTTCGATTCCATCTTGAGTTTATTTTAATTGGAAAGATCAAAACTTTAATTCAAAGTTTGGATTTTAAACTAAAATTAGCTTAGGAAGTTGGATATTAAACTACTTTTTTTGAGCTAATTTTAATTTGAAAGCCATAATCTTGAATTAAAAGTTTGACCTTTTAAATTGAAATTAACTTAGAACAGAGATTGATGAATTTATTTGAATCAATGTTAACTTAAAAATTAAAACTTTGGTTAAAATTTGGTTCTCTTTAGTTTCAAGTTGAGTGAGGAATTGGTCCAGGTTGCTCATGCTAGCTTCGTTTAATTGGGTCCTTGATTTTGAATTTATTTTTGATTGATGCGCGTTGTTGATGTGTGTTCAATGCTCCCTGAAATTTGCTAACTGTTTTCCTTAGTGTGTAGAGGTCCCCAGTTCGTCCGAATTGCCCCTAGGCTTTTGTTCCCTCCTATTTTAAGTTATCGGCTTGATTAAGCCCCTTGAGATTTGTAATAAGCTAGTAGTTTGGTAAAAATGTAATCACATGCATATCACGTTTATTTGCAATTAATTATAACTGTTTGCATTTCACTCCACCTTTATCTGTTTTGATTAATAAATGGGTGTTTTGAGCTACAACGGGCGAATCTCGGGTAAAGGTGCAAGAGCACGACCTCTCAGGATTTCGTCCCGAGATTGATTGGCTTTCACGAATATCCTTGGAGGACCGGGCTAGGTTTGTGAAGGTCAATTCGAGTAAACTCCTTTTTATTAATCAACTAATAAAACCAGATCTTGCATTCATCATTTCATACATGCATTAGTTAATATTTAGGTCAAAATTTGGAAAAAAGAAGAAAAAAAGAATTAAAGAAAATCCAAAAAAAGGAAAAAATGAGAAAATTAAAAGTTACAATAAAAAGGGTTTTTCTTCAAAAAAATGTTTTCAAAAATCAGGTTCTCTTAATCAGTTTTCAAAAGTAATTAAAATTGGTAATCAAGAGTTTTTAAGACTTAAACAGTGTTTTTCAAAATTCAAATCAGGCTTAGTTTGAAGACTAGTAATCAATAAAAGAGGAAAAAGTTTTCCAAAAAGATAAAAAGAGAAGGTTTTCTCGCCATTTTTAGGGGAATTAAAACGGAGATTTTAAAAGCAAAATAAAAGACTTTAAAAACAAAAAGAAAAAGTTTTATCATAGCATTTTCAAAATTTCTTCCCGGTGCGGAAGATTTAACAAGAGAACAGACAGTGAAAGAGAATCAAAACATAATTGATCCACGGTGGTTCGATCATACTCTTCGAATTCTCGACATGGGTTTTAAAAAATGATTTTCTTTTCTTTTATAATCCTTTTTTATAATAATCAAGATAAAGGCAGCCTTTAATATTAAACCCGTTAGATTTAGTTTAAACTAGAGGTACCATCATTTGACGGGCGTTGTGGGGGTGCTAATCCTTCCACACACGTAACCGACTCCCGAACTCAGGTTTTGGTTCGTAGACCGTAGAATTAGACTTAATGTGTCCGTCATCAAGCATGGTCCATTAGGTCTAATAATTCTAGGTGGCTAATCACACCTAGGCAAAAAAAGATTAGTGGCGACTCCTCTTTTTCCAAAGTCGTTTCGGCAGGGTCCCCCGGACCCGAACGTTTCGACAATAACCACGTTATGAAAATTTAAAAACCTCCATATGAATTGTTAGTAATCACACTCTGAAATTGTGATAACCTGACTATGAAATTTTGATAAATCTTCCTATAAAATTTTGATAAACCTCCCTATAAAATTTTGATAACTTTCTTATAAAATCTTGATAACTACAAATTTTGATAACCTCCTTATGATTTTTTGATAACCTCATTATGAAAATTTGTTAATCTCCCTATGAAATTTTGATCTACATACTATGAAATTTTGGTAAACCTCTTATAAAAATTTGAAAACTAAACTATGAAATTTTAATATCCTCCCTGAAATTTTGATTATTCCATGATAAAAGTTTAATAACCTTCCTAATTCGGTAACCATACTATGAAATTTTGATGACCTCCCCAGAAATACCACTATGAAATTTTTGTAATCACATTTTGAAAATTTGATAACCTCTTTATAAAATTTTGTTGACCCCTCTATGAAATTCTGATAATCACATTATGTAATTTTGATAACCTCGCTTTGAAATTTTGATAACAACACTATGAAATTTTGTTAATCTTCCTATAAATTTTGATAATCTGATCTCTATGAAACTTCGATAATCACTCTATGAGATTTGATAATCTTCTATCAAATTTTGGTACTCCTTATGAAATTGAGACTTTTAGAACCTTCATATGAACTTTTGATAACCACATTATAAAATTTTGATAACCTCCCCATGAAACATTAGTAACCTCCTAATGAAATTTTGTTAACTACACTATGAAATTCTTATAAAACTCGCTATGACATTTTAATAATCTCTTTGATAACCTTTCTATAAAATTGTGATAATTAACCACCCTATGAAATTTCAATAACCAACCTAAGAAATTTTAATAACCTGATCCTATGAAATTTTGGTAACCACACTATGAAATTTTGATAACTTCCATATGAAATTTTGGTAACCACACTATGGAATTTTGATAACCTCCTCATGAAATCATAATAATCATCTTATGAAATTTTGATAACCACATAGAGACAAGAAAATCAAAATCAAAATCATAATATCACCTACTCTTCTAACTCAACAATTTCCAATTGAACAAAGTGAATGCGGCAAAACATTATATAACGAAGAGATGGAGCTTCACTAACAATAGTATTGTACGTGTTAGTGTTAGTGTTAGTGTTAGTGTTAGTTTAATCTTTTTATTGATATTTAAAAATTGAAATTAAAAGTAAAATATTAAATTCAAAAAATAATAGTAAAGGAAATTTACATGCTCATCAACTAAAATCAATTTGACAAACTTATAATTCGGTCTAAATTGAAATTCTTAATTACTTTTTAAATAATATAATTATACTAAATTTTAAGAATGAAAATTTAGAAATATATTTGGAAAAAATGGTGCAATCGGAAAACATAAAGTATCCAATTATTCGTAGAAATTTGCATGTTCATCAATGAAAATGAATTTTACAAAACTTATAATTTGGTCTAAATTGAAATTTTATAATTAATTTTTAAATAATAAATTTTAATAATGTCAATTTAGAAATATATTTGAAAGAAGGGTACAATCGGAAAAACATAAAGTTTTCCATTATTCGTACTTTTATATATAGTATAGATAGCTTTGGAGTATCTATTGATTTAGTCTCATTTCGGCCCATTAGGCTCGTTTGAATCTATTAAGTCCAAATTGCCAAACCAGATGACTTGAAGTCTAAATCTGATATTTTTAAACACAATTCATTAATATGGAAGCCCAAAGAAGGAGTTTAAGTCCAATCAGTAATTATGATGCAATAATGATTCAGCCATGATGCAGTATTGTTAAATCCTATTGAAAGAAGAACTTCACAAGAGCAGTTTTGGAAGAAACTTCATAACTTTTGATTTAGAGCTCAGAAAAATGCAAATGAGGTACCGTTGGAAAGATGATTTCGAGATCTACAACTTTTATGTTATCTCAAGACCTAATTCTGTCATTCCGGTGGATGTTTTGCCCTTGTAATTTTCTGGACATAATTGATCTTCTTCTAAACCGACTTGGAGAATGTTTTGGACGAAAATTCAAATGCTAAAGATGATGTGGGGCATCCCTATTGGCCATGTTGGATCCTAATTAATGAGGATAATATAAATATATATACTATATATTATTTTTAACTACCATGGAAATTACTTAAAGGCCAAATTGAGGATTAATGTGGTGCCACTTTTTGGTTTTTTTGTCTTTTCACACTTTTCGGATGACTAAAAAGTTCATCTATGAGTTTCCCCCCTTCCTTTTCCTGCTACCCTTTTTTGTAATTACACATTTCCCTTCCTTAATTGCTTTTAATTAATGTTTCTACCTCCTTTTTCTTTTTTCCTCCCACCAACTCAGTTGCTGCTACCTTTCAATTCTTCAGTGCTAATCAATCTTCAGGTTTGCCAAAAATCAAACATTTCGTTACTCCCCTGTGTTATCACCTTCACATCTCTTTCCTTTTTCTTCTCCTTTCCCACCCCTTCACCATGGACCGTTCAATGTTTTTCTCCTTCTTAATTAAATCACTCTTTCTTCAATGCGTCTATTATCATCTAATTAAGACCATATTCTATTACCATTTTGCACTTCTGATTACTTACAAATAAAAGCATGTTCTTTGACCTTCTTAGTTTTGCATGTCTAAAAAGTTAGCTTAGACAATATTAAAACCAATCCATTTGAAGTGCATTTTTATTGCAACCTTATATAATTCAATCAATTAATCAAGCACCACTCTAGAATAAAGAATGTCCGTGGATCTTATATAAATGATTATATTAATATCCTTATTCAATCGGTTAATCAAGCACCACTCTAAAACAAAGAATGCCCATAGCGCTAGCGCGGGCTAATATGACTTGTTTATATTATTTTAATAGTAAAATAATTAAATTATTATTTAATAATGGCAATTTAGAAATATATTTGAAAAAATATGATACAATAGGAAAATCTAAAGTTTCCCCTTATTCATACTTTTATATATAGTATAGATAGTTATAAAATTATGGCCTAATAAGATATAGGATCTGAATATTCAAACTAATTGCCCACCAAAGCGGATCGAAAAAAGACCCTATAAGAATGAGAAATTGGACCATCCAAAGCAAAGGCTCATTGCACATTTATTTCAGATTATTTAAGTCCAAATAGGATGTTGGAGACAAAGACAAAAAGCAAAATTAAATATTGGAAACTCACCAAAAAAAAATTAAATATTGGAAACAAAGACAAAGGTAAAATTAAATAGGACGTTGTACACAAAAAAAATTGACTTTCTTATAATTTAATATACATATATTATATAATCTAATAATAATTAATAATTGAATAATTTATGATTAAAAAATAATGGAATAATTAAAATATTATTTAGTAATGACAATTTTGAAATATGTTTTAAAAAAATGGTACAATTGGAAATATGTTTTAAAAATAAGGGTACAATCGGAAAACATAAAGTTTCCCCTTATTCGTACTTTTATATATAGTATAGTATAGATAGTTATAAAGTCATGGCCTAATAAGATGTAGAATATGAATATTCAAACTAATTGTCCACCAAAACGGACAAAAAAAAAAGCCTTATAGGAATGAGAAATTGTACCATCCAAAGCAAAGGCACATTGCACATTTGCTTATCAAATCCCAAATAGGACGTTGGAGACAAAGACAAAAAGCAAAATTAAATACAACGATTGGAAACAAAGACAAAAGGCAAAATTAAATAGGACGTTGGAAACAAAAAAGTCAAATTGACTTTCTTATAATTTAATATATGTATTATATAATCTAATAATTAATAATGGAATAATTAAAATATTATTTAATCATGACAATTTAGAAATATGTTTTAAAATAAAGGGTACAATTGGAAATATGTTTTAGAAAATAAGGATACAATCGGAAAACATAAAGTTTCCCCTTATTCGTACTTTTATATATAGTATAGATGTTACATGGGCGAGTTCTGCTGAGTACCAAAAATCAAGTAAATCCAACAATTATACTAACGGGGTTGCATCGAGTGGTAAACGACTCGTTTCAGTTTAAACATTTTTCAGGTTCGAGACCTTGCATATGCAGTCACCCTCGTTAACTGATTCCGCGTACTTGTTTCTTTTAAGTAAAGATCTTGAGTTTAAGATTGATGAATAGAGAAAATCATTGTTAAGAGAACTTTATTCTCATTCATGCCAAAAAAAAAACTTTTTTCTTATAATGGGTCAATAATGTTAACTTGTAAATATTTTTTTAAAAAAAATCAAACCTAGCTCTCGTAAGTCTTATCTCCATTTTCCTCCCCTTCTATTTCTCTTCCTCACTCTTCCTTTCTCCTCCCTACCCTCAAATTATCCCAACACTATGTTTAGATTGGAGGTAGAGGAGGGAAAGGAAAGGAAGTGGGAACCCTTACTTTGTTTGGATATTTTTTAATTAAATGGAAGGAAAGGAAAGCAAATAAGTATCCCTCCATTTCCCTCCTATTTTCAATTTTGCAATCCTCCCAAATTAGGGATTTGTGGAGCGAAAGGAAATGATTAAAAGTATTTTAATTTTAAAATTATTATTTTATCCTTATTTTAACTCCAATTTTCATTTCCTTTATTAAAATTTGACTATCCATACAAAGAAACGATTATCACTTTCTTTCTTCTACTTCCCGCTCCCTCCCTTTCCTTCCATTTCCCTTCCTCACCTAAATCCAATGCCACTATAATCTTTTAACCATTTCAATTACATATCTTGAACGGTACCAAAAAAAGAAAATACATATCTTGTATAACATAGATATATATTTTATTGGTACTAAAGACACCGAAATGATTTGAATCAATGTTGAGAAAACCGGATCGGAGGTCGAACCGATTTTCTCACCGGTTCTTGATTTTATCTGTTCAACTGGCCGGTTCAATTATTTCCCTTTGATAATCATTGAACCGGATTCCCAACCGGGTCATGGTCCAGTTGGTCCGGTCCAGTTTTTCAACACTGATTTGAATACATTCTAAGTGTAGGCACTCCAACCATATCCTACACTGTCGATAATAAAAGCTCCAAGTATAAGAATCCATCGCAACAAAAATATCAACATTAATGGGTCGAAATTACTAAAAAAACCGGCACACATGTTCCCTCTACGGTGAACCCATATCTTTCTCGAGTAATATTCGCGTAACGAACAAGTAACAAGCATAGAATATGAAAGTCTCCATGACCCGTGCTTTACAAAGTCAACCACCATTGTTGCATAGGTTCTACAATCACTTGAAATACTTTTTGGCTTCATCAGTATTACTTAATATATACTATATATTATTTTTAACTACCATGGAAATTACTAAAAGGCCAAATTGAGGATTAATGTGCTGCCACCTTTTGGCTATTTTTGGTCTTTTCTCACTTTTCGGATGACTAAAAAGCCCCTCTATGAGTTTCCACCATTCCTTTTCCTTCTACCCATTTTTGTAATTA
Organism: Corchorus capsularis; assembly: GCA_001974805.1. Taxonomy (NCBI): domain Eukaryota; kingdom Viridiplantae; phylum Streptophyta; class Magnoliopsida; order Malvales; family Malvaceae; genus Corchorus; species Corchorus capsularis. The sequence continues at coordinate 15,884 of AWWV01006815.1, forward strand.
CACATTTCCCTTCTGTTTTTAATTAATGTTTAAGCCTTTTAATTAATTGCTTCTAAACCCTAAACCCTTAATTACTTTTAATTAATGTTTCTCTCGCTGTTTTCTTTTTTCCTCTCACCAACTCAGTTGCTGCTTCCTTCCTTTCAACTCCTCGGTGCTGATCAATCTTCAGGTTTGCCAAAAATCAAACATTTTCATTACTCCCCTCTGTTTTCACCTTCATATCTCTTTTCTCTTTCTTCTCCGTCTCCATCCCTTCAACATGGACCGTTCAATATTTTTCCTCTTATGAATTAAAACCACCCTTTGTTCAATGTGAGTATTATTATCCAATTAACAACATGTTTTATTACCTCTTTGCACTTCCTATTACTTACAAATAAAAACATGTTCTTGACCTTCTTAATTTTGCATGTCTAAAAAGTTAGCTTACAAAGATTTATGACAGAGACATAATTAAAACTAATCCATTTAAATTGCATTTTTAATGCAACCTTATATAATTCAATCAATTAATCAATCAAGTACCACTCTAGAACAAAAAATGTTCAAGGCCTTATATAATTGATTATATTAACATTTTTATTCAATCAGTTAATCAAGCACCACCTAAAATAAAGAACGCCCGTAGCGCCAACGCGGACTAATATAATTTATATATTATTTTTAACTACCATGAAAATTACTAAAATGTCAAATTGAGGATTAATGTGGTGCCGCCTTTTGGCTATTTTTGGTCTTTTCTCACTTTTTGGGTGACTAAAAAGTCCCTGTATGAGTTTCCCTCATTTCTTTTCCTTCTACCCTTTTTTGTAATTACACATTTCCCTTCCTTAATTGTTTTTAATTAATGTTTAAGACTTTTAATTAATTGCTTCTAAACCCTAAACCCTTAATTACTTTTAATTAATGTTTCTCTCGTTGTTTTCTTTTTTCCTCTCACCAACTCAGTTGCTGCTTCCTTTCAACTCCTCGGTGCTGATCAATCTTCAGGTTTGCCAAAAATCAAACCTTTCCATCACTCCCCTCTGTTTTCACATTCATATCTCTTTGCTCTTTCTTCTCCGTCTCCATCCCTTCAACATGGACCGTTCAATATTATCCCCTTCTGAATTAAAACCACCCTTTGTTCAATGTGAGTATTATTATCCAATTAACAACATATTTTATTACCTCTTTGCACTTCCTATTACTTACAAATAAAAACATATTCTTGACCTTCTTAATTTTGCATGTCTAAAAAGTTAGCTTACAAAGATTTATGCCAGGGACATAATTAAAACTAATCCATTTAAATTGCATTTTTACTGCAACCTTATATAATTCAATCAATTAATCAATCAAGCATCACTCTAGAAAAAAAAAATGTTCTTGGCCCTTATATAATTGATTATATTAATATCCTTATTCAATCAGTTAATCAAGCACCACTTTAAAATAAAGAACGTTCGTAGCGCCAACGCGGGCTAATATAACTTGTATGTATTAATTGGTAAACATTGTTGTTTAGTATGCAGAAAAATGATCTTGCATATCAAAACATGTTTTCATCACGTGATTGAACTACATATTCTAATATGCATCTTTTCAAATGACAAGCATATTTTTGTTTTCCGTATTTATGCTCTTTAGTTTAGGTTTATTATAAGTTTTGGCAAATAAGAATTGGTAGGTGTTTTCTAATTTAAATTCTCCTGTAAAAGGATTTGTAACTAATCAAAGTTCACAAATTGTACTTAATAATTATTTGCATATCTACTCTCGGTTGTAACTTATGAGTAACATTTTTGTCATTCTATTTCCATTGTAGTGCATGCATTATATATGTTAAAATTTAGTCAATTATTGTAATTTTCCTTTGTAGGAAAGGCAAATAGTTGTCATGGAGACTGGGCATATAATTGGTCATAGAAATTGTCAGCCAAAGCAGGTACAGGTATATATTTTTCTCCTTTTCTTAAGGTGCTATTCTAATGGTTAGTTTTTACTGAAGTTTCAAAGTCTTATTTTAGTATGCTATTCTTAGTTTCTATTCTATTCTCCTTTGATTGTGTTAGCAAGGAGGTGCCTAAGCTACATAGTCGATGCAGCCCAGAGAACATTTTGGAGCTGCCTGGATTTCGTCCAACTCAAACACCGTGAAGAGAGATCTAATCAACCGCCAGACTGATGAGATGACTCTGCAGGTCCAGTTCTCCACCTGAGATCAGAGCAAGCGCCTTTTAAATCTAATCTATCTATTTTTTATGTAATTTACAGTCGCATGTATTGGTCTAAAGCTATAACAAAGACTTTTCCTTTACAAAATTACCTCTAGATCCACTGTTTTTACGGCCTTTAATACAAATAGTACATATAGACATAATATCTTTGTACAACCGTTTCAACGCTGTCTTGAAATAGAAACCCCCAAAGCCCATAGCGCGCAGCGCAAGCGCGCGGGGAAACCTAGTTGTCAATAATTGAAGATGGGAAAAGATGATTAATACACCTTTCATCCCCTTTTATCTGTCGGTTTTCTTTATCCCTTTTTATCTGTCATTTTTGAACATAAATTATCATGTTACCTAATTTACCCTCATTTAAGACTCCACTTTCTATAGTCTTAAATGTGGTAGACGGTGAAAAAAATAAGTGGAATAGAAAATAGAATAAGCGAGTAAAGTTAAAGATTTTTTAAAGAGTAATGCTACACAATCCGCTCATTTGACCCGCAAAATATCTTGCCTGACGTGGCATTGGAAAAAGTTACCATAATTTTTAAAACTCTATTTAATAATATTCTAAAATCAAGGGATTTACCCTACAAACTCTTCTTATTTATAACTAGGGGCTAAACCTGTAATTAATTTATTATCTTAATTATCAGGCGGGATAACTGGTAAAATCAGGCGGGTCAAAAAGTATTTTCCTTAATTAAATTCATCAATTTAACTAACACTAACTAATTTACTTGGTTTATATAATTTGGTTATTGCTGACAGATAAAAAGAGATGGGGTTGGTTCAAGGATTGAAAAGAACGCACAACAAGTTAATTAACCACAGTTAAAAGTAGCGCCAGTACCTTGTTGGTAATTCTTGTAAGTTATAAGCTTAAACTAGTCAATTTTCCATCTATATTTCCTAACTTATGAAAGATCTAAAAAAAATGCTAGTTATTAACTTATTATTATAAGGCAAAAGTCCCATTTTGTCCCTTAATTTATACCAGTTGGATAGTTTATCCCCTAAACTTTAATCTTGGACAAATTAACCCTAAACTATCAATTTCAGCCTCCATTGCCCCCCTCACTAACGGACCGTTAGTCACGTGACCTCAAGTGACTAACGACGCTGACGTGACATGCCACGTCAGTCAACTTAATACCCTTTTGCCCCCTGAACTTATACGATTTGGACATTTTACCCCGCTGAACTTTAATTTTGGATGTTTTGCCCCTAAATTCTCAACACCGTCCATTAATAAGGGGGCAACGGAGGCTGAAATTGATAGTTCAAAGGGCAATTTGTCCAACATTAAAGTTCAGGGGGCAAAGCGTCCAACTGATATAAATACAGAGGGCAAAACACTTTTGCCGTTATTATAAACAAGAACAACAACTTTTGAATTATTAACCATGTTTTAATGGAAAGTGAATATTGTTGATATACAATATGGGGACATGACATCCCTGTTAGTGTTAGACGTAACAAACATGTTATGGTAGCTGCATCCTCCATGCTGTGTATATTGAATACAAAGACTCGAAAATGAATCTTTACAGCAGCCATGATGCCGGCAGTTGCACTAATTAATGAAGGATCCACATTCCACACCAAAGCAGTATGTACTTGCACTGCCAATATATATCGTGATTCAAGTCATAATGACTTGCATATGCTTTTTTACTTCCAAATTTTATTCCTAAAGCCAAAGCTGTCAACCATTAAACTTCATACTATATGTTTATATAGTTTGCCAAATGTTCAAATTAGGTCTAAACCTTTCACAAGTTGCTTAATTTGAGTCTAAAACTTTAACTTGAACCACATTGAGTCTAAACCTTATCGAAAAGCACCAAATTGGCCCTAAGTTAGACGGGGTAACGGCTGTGAATGTCACGCGCCGTTACTCCATCTAATTTAGATCCAATTTGGTGCATCTCAAAAAGGTTTGGGCTCAATTTGGTTCGGCTAATTGCTCAAATAAGGGCCTAACGTTTGTCAAAATGCTCGAATAAGGGCCCGATCTTTTAATTTGGCCAAATAAGAGTCTAACGTTATCGAAAATGCTCAAATAGGCTAATTGCTCAAATAAGGGCCTAACGTTTGTCAAAATGCTCAAATAAGGGCCCGATCTTTTAATTTGGCCAAATAAGGGCCTAACGTTATCGAAAATGCTCAAATAAGGGCCCAGTGTCAGTTTGGATGACGTGTGAGACAAGCCCTTATTTGAGCATTTTGGCAAACGTTAGGCCCTTATTTGGCCAAATTAAAAGATCAGACCCTTATTTGAGCATTTTGTCAAATGTTAGGCCCTTATTTGAGCAATTAGCCATTTGGTTCTCATTAAAGGTTTGGATTCAATTTGAGCAACTTGTGAAAGGTTTAGACCCAATTTGAACATTTAGTCATCAGAAAATAATCAAATCAATTAAATCAATTAAATTAACAAGAATGGTGAGTGAAATGATATTATAATTTGTGTATAAGAATATTACAAGACATAGGGCACTCACTACGTGAGTGGTTTATGATAGTTTTTTTTTGAATAAGTAGTTTCTTTAAAATGACATAAATAAATTTTAAATATTATATTATTTATCCTATAATGGGTAGTTTTTATCTAAAATGGGTAGTTTTTATTTTATTTTGAATTTTAAAAAAATTGAGTTTGTCTCCGAGTCAACTCGTGAGACAAACTCAGGTTTTGGCATTATAATTAGTATAGATGTGTACAACACATATGTTGTAAATATATATGTGTACGATATATATATATATATATATAAGAATTAATGCATATCATAACACATATAAATCAAAAATTTTATTTTAATGATCTAAATTTTTGAAAAATATAATAATAATAATAATAATAATAATAATAATAATAATAATAACCAAACACAAATTATCATTAGCCTTTGCTCTAATCATTTGCCACTTGTTGAATTGAGAATAAAATTTCAATCTTTCTTAATCTCAGTAACGATTTATATCATTAACTTGATGAGGATCACGTTTTTAGATATAATTCATATTTAGAAAAAAAAGTCAGAAATTTTATGAAAAAAGATAATGGATTGAAGTTTAGAATGTATATATATATATATATATATATATATATTTTTATATATAAGTACTTATAGTTAGAGTGGTTTTAGGCCCAAATTATGTAATGTCCAATTTGAGTCTAAACATTTCGTAAGTTGTTCAAATTAAGCCCAAACCTTTAATGAGAATCAAATTGGGCTAAACTTTATCGAGATGCACTAAATTAGGCCTAAATTAGACGGGATAACGGCTGTGAATGGCACGCGCCATTACCCTGTCTAATTTAGGCCCAATTTGGTGCATCTCGAAAAGGTTTAGGCCTAATTTGATTCTCATTAAAGGTTTAGGGTCAATTTGAGCAACTTGTGAAAGGTTTAGACCTAATTTGAACATATAGCCTTATATAGTTCTACTTCCATGATTTCGTGGATACATCAAAATATAATGTTGTATTATTTATACAAGGCCATAAGAACCACTTTGCATCCTAAAATTTGTACGGATTGACGTTATGAAATATGCATCTTATTGTTTTTTATCTTATTGCACCCTGTTATTTTATTTTAGGTCCTTTCATAATTGAAAATTAGTCAAGTGCGTGACGGCACCGTTACGATACTTACGTGGCATGCCACGTCAGACGAAAATTGCCATGTGGCATGCCACGTCAATATAAAAAGAAAAGAAAAAAGAGAAAAAAAATGGGCCTTTTATTGTGACCCGTTTGGCCAACCCAAGACCCGCTCCAAAATTCAATTTCTTTGATCGAGAAATTATTACAAGGACCGGTTCCACCTAAATTATAGGAATAATTTTGGGTTGTCATCTTGATCATCTTATTAGTCGGGACCATGGATGATGTGGTGGAACTAGTCCATCTAATAATTTCTCCTCTTGATCTGATTCAGCCATCATCATCCACTAGTCAATGCCACGTGACATTTTCAAATCCACTAGTCAATGCCACGTGACTTTTCAAATGACGTATTTTAACGGCACTGTCACATATAATGTTATGGAGAGTGTACGTAACGTGTGCCTAAAATAAAACTCCAAAGTGTGATAAGATCAAAATAATAAACTTTTGAAATGCAAAATGTCAATCCATACAAACTTTAGGGTGCAAAAAGGTACATATACCATTATACATGTATAGAAATATTCCAAATAATAATTTTTTTTCCAAAAAATAATATTTAGTTTTTGAGATAAGAATCATTTTCATTTCTTGAAGAGATTGGAATTACAAACACACAGGAAAACACGTACACCGCTACACGATTAGCTATCGGTGAAATCTCATTACAATTCAAATAAATCTCTATGCCCAAACATCTAAATGAGAATTCAACCCAAACTAGAAACTATACCTTAAATGAAATACCTACCTACCTACCAAAATAAACAAACAAATTATAAAGAAACTTACATTCCGTGAGAGTTGAATCTAAGACCTCATGGTCTGGTAGGCTGGAACTAAAAAAGTCCAGTACTCTACCACCAGGCCAAATGCCTTATGGCAATAATAATATTTAGTTTAATAGAAGAAAAACAAATTAGCTATCTAATATCTCTAGTATAATATATATATATATATATATATAATATTGTTGACACTCGAATTTTCATTTTAGGGTAAAATTGTCCATGAGCATGAAAAATAAGATGAATGGTCAGGATTTAAATGATGATGTGTTAGTCTTAATTGAATTTTAGGCCATCTTATGGATCATGTTGTTAGTAAAAGGCTTTGGTTTAAAGTCTGAAAAGCCTAAGTTGATTAATTGAGCCCAAGATTGGTCATAATTTAATTATAACGAGATGGGTAGCCCGCGCTGGCGCGTCGGGCGTCTTTTTATTTTTTTGCTCTCCGTGCAATTCATCCTTGAATCAAATATGATTTTGTTGGTTTTTTCTATATTTAATACATAAATATAGTTTCTTTCTTATCTAGTCTTACTTCATTCGACAATCATGTCCTGTTTTTAGCTCTTGCTCTTTTGGCATTTGGAAATCAGTAAAACAATTAGAATGATGGTTATATAAAAGTCCAATGATAAG
>AWWV01006816.1:0-25343 GCA_001974805.1 Corchorus capsularis
CACGGATCCATTAGGGTAAACTTGTACTACTTCATAAGGTCCTCCCCATTTTGATCATAATTTTCCATGGTGCTTGATTGAACTTGAAAATAGCAAAACTTTCTGATTTTCATGGAATTGTCTTCTGAATATTCTTTGATCATGCATAGCTTTAGTCTTTTCCTTGTAAATTCTTGCATTCTCATATGCTTCATTCCTTATTTCTTCAAGCTCTTGCAATTGCAACATCCTTTGAATTCCAGCTTTGTCAAAGTTAAGATTGCATTGCTTAACTGCCCACCATGCTTCGTGTTCTAACTCTACAGGTAAATGACATGGTTTTCCAAACACAATTCTGTATGGGGACATACCTAGAGGTGTTTTATAAGCTGTACGATATGCCCATAAAGAATCTTCTAGTCGCATACTCCAATCTTTTCTTTGAACATTGACTGTTTTCTCAAGAATCAGCTTCACTTGACGGTTGGATATTTCAGCTTGACCACTAGTTTGAGGATGATATGAAGTAGATACCCTATGGTGTACTCCATATTTTTCAACTAGTGATTGCACAATCTTATTACAAAAATGAGTTCCACGATCACTGATGAGGTATCTTGGTATTCCAAATCGATGAAGAATATTATTCTTCAAAAATTTGACTACTACCCTAGCATCATCCTTCTCCGTAGCAATAGCTTCAACCCATTTAGAAACATAATCTACAGCTAAGAGGATGTAATATTTCTTATCTGATGGAGGAAAGGTCCCATGAAATCAATTCCCCATACATTGAAGACTTTAACAACGAATATAGGTAATTGAATCATCTGATTCCTTTTCGATATGCCTCCAACTCTTTGGCATTGTGGACAAGTCTTGCAATACTCATAAGAATCTTTGAAAAGTGTAGGCCAGTAAAATCCACAATCCAAGATCTTTCTTGCGGTTTTCTTATGTCCAAAGTGGCCTCCACATTCATCTCCGTGGCAAAACTTTAAAACGGATTGAGTCTCATTATCGGGAATACATCTTCTCATGACTAGATCGGATCCTTGCCTCCATAAGTACGGATCGTCCCATAGATAGTTCTTGGCATCACTTATGATCTTTAATTTTTGTCCTCTGCTAAAATCTAAAGGTAAGCGACGAGCAACTAAGTAATTGACAATATCAGCATACTAGGGAAGTTGAGAAACAGCAAACAATTCTTCAAAAGGCAATGCTTCATTGATCATGATTTCCTCCTCCTGGCCTTCAATTCTACTTAGGTGATCGGCAACACATTCTCAGCTCCTTTCTATCCCTTATTTCGATATCAAATTCTTGAAATAACAAAAGCCATTGCATAAGCCTAGCTTTTGCTTCTTTCTTTTTCATTTAGATATCTCAATGTGGCATGATTAAAGTAGATTATCACCTTAGATCCTAGAATATATGGTCAAAACTTCTCCAAAGCAAAAACAACGACAAACATCTCTTTTTCTGTGGTAGTGTAGTTCTTTTGAGCAGCATCTAGGGTTCTTGAAGCATAATAGATAACATGAGGTACCTTATCAACTCTCTGACCTAGAACAGCTCCAATAGCAACGTCACTTGCATCACACATGATTTCGAATGGTAGTTTCCAATCAGGTGGCTTCACAATTGGAGTGGTGGTGAGTGCAGTCTTCAATTTATCGAATGCTTCCTTGCAATCATCTCCAAATTCGAACTCTACATCCTTCTGAAGTAATCTACACATTGGTGCTGAGATTTTTGAGAAATACTTGATAAAGCTTCTGTAGAATCCAGCATGGCCTAAGAATGAATGGATATCTTTGACACATGTTGGATATGGCAGGTTCTGGACAACGTCAACTTTGGCTTTGTCGACTTGCATCCCTTCCTTTGGAGACTACATGGCCTAGAACAATGCCTTGTTCTACCATGAAGTGGCATTTTTCGGCATTCAATACCAATTTGGTTTCAACACACCTTTTCAAGATGACTTCTAGATTATTAAGGCATTGATTGAAGTTATCTCCAAAGACTGTGAAATCATCCATGAAAACTTCCATCTTATACTCCCACATAATCTTGAAAGATGCTCATTCATACACCTTTGAAAAGTTGTCAGGTGCATTGCATAAACCAAAAGGCATTCTTGTGTAGGCATACGTACCAAAAGGGCAATGTAATGGTGGTCTTCTCTTGATCTTCAAGGGCAATTGAAATCTGAAAGTATCCCGAGTACCCATCCAGAAAACAATAGTAGGCCTTGCAAGCTAATCTTTCCAACATCTGATCAATGAATGGCAGCGGAAAGTGATCCTTCCTTGTGGCGGAATTCAGCTTTCTGTAGTCGATGCATACTCTCCATCCATTCTGTAGTCTTTGAGGAACTAGCTCTCCTTCCTTGTTTTCTATGACAGTAAAACCGGATTTCTTTGGAACTACTTATGATATAGCATAAGTGAGACCAGCTCCAAGTAATTTAAGAACTTCATCTTTAACAACTTCAGTAAGATTCGGATTTAGTCTTCTTTATGGCTGTCGAACTGATACTGCATCATCTTCAAGTCGAATCCTATGCATGCATACAGTAGGACTTATTCCTTTGATATAAGCTACAGTCCATCCAATGGCTTCCTTGTAGTCCTTCAAGACTATCAATTGTTCTTCTTGTAAATCATTCAATTTACTTGAAATAACAACAGGCAGGGTATCATTGTCTCTAAGGAAAACATGCTTCAGGCATTCAGGAAGTGGTTTCAGCTTGACTTCTGGAGGTTGAATGATAGATGGTAACGGCTTGGGTGTTGGCTCCAGGTTGATGTAAGAAATTGTTTCCACCGCCTGGTTAAACGATAGTTCTTGGATAGTTTCCGCTATTTCTTCTGGCATCTCGACTTCTGTTTCCTCAATATCTTGTTGATGTAAACTTTTGGTGAGTACCACTTCAAGTTCATCTTCTTGATTGAGTGCTTGTACTTCTTCTGAGTAAGTACCAATTGTGTTAATGGAAAAAAATAGAATGAATCTCAGCAGGAGCTTTCATGGCTTCATTTATGTTGAATACAATAGGCTTCCCATCGAATTCCATGGTGATTGTTCCACCTTGTGCGTCGAACTTCATACTTGCTGCGATTAGAAGTGGTCTTCCTAACAGCGGTGGCAATTGAGGTAAATGAATGTCATCTTCACTCATCTTCAGGACATAGAAATCTGCAGGAAAAACAAAATCTCTTATTTGCACTAAAACGTTCTCAACTAAACCTTCAGGTTTATGGTTAGATCTATCAGCAAATTGGATAGTAAGATCAGTTTCAAGCAAAGGTTCTATTCCTAATTGTTTATAAACAGAATAAGGCATGATATTAATCAAAGATCCATATTCACACATAGCATTGCCTACTTCATTCTTTCCTATACTACAAGGAATAGAAAAGGAACCTAAACTATTGCATTTATGACGCAATTTCCTCTGACAAGCAGTAGATATATTTTCATCCATGCAGGCATATTTTTCGACATACTTATTCTTATTATTGCATAATTCTCTAAGGAAAGAAGCATACCTGGGTACTTTGACTATTTCATCAACTAAAGGAATGTTTACCTCTAATTTCCGAAGTAAATTGAGTTGTTGAGCAAACCTTTGAGGGAATGGTAGTGGATCATACTTAGCTTGCATCTCCTCCATCCATTCTTCTTCTGATTGTTGATGTTCATTGTCTGATGCGGCAGGTACATCTTCTTTGATCTCGGTTGAAGTCTCCATATCTCCTTGTATTGGTTCATTGAATACATCAATTGGTGATGATGTATCAGGGAAAACAGGTGTTGGAGGTGAAGATATCGCAGGTGGTGATAGATTATCATGTAATTCCAACTCTTGTGGGTAACGACATGGAGGTTCTCCAATGGCATTGATCCCACATCCTTGTGTGTTTCCTCTCATGGGTCCTTGCGGCACATATAGGGGAATTTGAGCATAAGCTTGTGATTGAATATTCATGAAATTAGCAAACATCGTTGCTAAATTCCCACATTGAGCAGTCAATGAGGATATGGTGTTTTTGGTTTCATCTACGAACTCTTTCAGCTCCTTGCGGATTTTCAATATCTCTGACTCCTTTGCTGCGTCGGCTTCATTGGTTGTACCAAATTGGTGTATGTTCTCTACCATAGTGTTGAGCAGCTTCCTTGCTTCTTCAGGGGTTTTGAATGTAAGTCCTCCTCCACTGGCAGCGTCGACATAGGTGCGATCCTCATAGATAAGGCCATCATAAAAGTGCTGGATCAAGAGTGCTTCGCTAATGTTGTGGTAGGGGCAACTTGCGCAGATTTGGTTATATCTCTCCCAGTATTGGTGCCACTTTTCGCCTTGTAATTGTTGACAAGTGTTGATCTTTCTTCTGACATCAACACACTTAGCTTCCGGAAAGTATTTCTTCAAAAATACTGTCCCCATCTCTTTCCAAGATTTTATGGACTTTGGTGGTAGTCTTAAAAACCAATCTCTTGCTTTTCCCTCTAATGTCAAAGGAAAAGTTCGAAGTTTCACGTCTTCTTCAGGCATCCCAGTGATTGTAGCACACTTCAGAAAGAAACCTTACAGATGTTCATGAGGATTCTCACGAGATTCTCCTTGAAAAAATCGGCATCAAATGGATTACTCCTGGCTTCAATTTGTAGGACATATCCATGGCTGGATAGTCAATACAAAGGGGCGGCAATTCACAATTGAAATTCAGCTCTCGTAAAGTTTGTGATTGCTCCATTGGATCTTTACTGCAAAACAAAGATGATCAAGTGCAAATCTAATCTAATAGAAAAATAAGAGAAAAAGAAAATTAAACACAATCTCCCCGGCAACGGCGCCAAAATTTATGATCGGTCGTCAACAATCATAAAGATAATTATCCCAACAATTACTAACTAAACAAGCTAGGGCAAGTAGGGGTCGAACCCACAGAGAGATCGGCTCTTCCTTTTCTCAAACAAAACAAATTAATAAAGAGAATTTTGAAGAAAAGTTAAGATTAAATCTAACCAAAAATTAACTAAGAAAGCAATCAAGAAGATTAAAGAAAACAATTAATTAAAAAGTAGTGATTATTATGAGAAAACAATTAAATAGAAACCTCCAACATAGAATTAATCTCCCTCTTGACAACAATAACATGGATCATTGATATCTAAAGATTATGAGAACCTTGAATAGCCTGTCGGACTTAACCTAAATTACCTTAATTAGATAAGATTACCGATTAAAGTCAATCTATCCCTTTTATTCTTTCAGCAATCAATTACTTTTTTAGGGCTTAATGAATTGATTAAAGTCAATTCTTTCAAGCACAATGAAAAATTTCTCGCCCATTGATTCTTTTCTCTCTTGGATGGAGGATTAATTCACATCCAATTGCTACATAAAATTAAGCTGGAGGTTTAATTCACAACTTAATCTAGCTAATGCTAACTCAATCTATCATGATAGTGTCGACCCAATCAATCAAAACAAGCAACATAGAATTCATACAGAGATCCAAGAAATACTCAAATAAATTCTCATATATAAGCACAAAACCTCACCATGGAATAAGTCAAGAGATCAATTAAATTCTACATTGGAGAAAAGAAAAGTATTACTCACTCATAAGTTGAGTGAGCATCCACAAATAAGAAGAATAGAACTTATCTATGAATGAGGAAGAGAAGGGGGCGGCAGCTCCTAAGGCTTTTTCCTCCAAATCTTCAACTAAACAATATATCTTATGAGAATAAAATTACATTCAAAATCTAGACCTAATGTGGCTATTTATAGTGGATGAACATAGATAGGCGGTTTAGGGCTGACTTAGACTCCAAGTTGGATTAGATGTCATCCTAGAGTAGAATCCAAGTCAAAATAGGATTCTGGAATTTTCTGGATTTCTGCAGAAACTTCAACCTGAGATTCGGGCTTGAAGATGGCAGATCTGGGTGTTGCACTTCAAAGGAAAGTTGTAGATCTCGGAGTTAGCTTTCCAACGGCTACTCATGTGCTTAAAACGGACATGTGAGCAGAAAGTTATGGCCTTTCTACCGAGACTGCGCCATTTCCTACTCCAAATAGGACTATTCACTGCATTTTGTCTAAATATATATTATGTACATCTAAAACTTATATTTATTTATAGATTTATAAATAATAAGTTATTGATAATATATATACTATTAATTATTCATCGACTCTATATCATTGGATATCCTTTTTTTTTTCCATGTTTTCACATTTTATCACCCGCGCAGCGTAGCGTGCACGGGCAAGACCTTGTGCTCTATATGTTTGTCCAACTTTATGAATTTATATCATGATAACAGTTAAAAACATACAATTTACTTTTATAAAATATACAACATATATATATATATATAATTTTTGGCTTATTATCTAAATTAACCCTTTAAGAATCCATTTTGGGACAAATTGGTCCCTCTTCTATTTTTTGGGACAAATAAATCCCAAAACTGTTAAAAACGAACTATGTTAGCCCTTTTCTGAAGAGTCGTTAAACCTCCGTCAATTTTTGCTGACGTGGCATTCCATATAAGCTAAAATGCCACGTGGCAGTGGGTCTCACCGTCAGAAAATTAAAAAAAAAACATTTTTTTTGAAATAAAAAAGTCCTTTTTTTAAAAGAAAAAAGTGTAAAATTAATTTGAAAAAGTTGTACTTCTGCTAGAATTTTTCTTTGATAAAGCTTTACAAAATTTGATTTGCCCCATTTTCTTTGTTATTTTTTCTCACCTCCACAACCATTAGATCCAGCATCCCTCAGAGAATGACATATTAGAAATTCAGCCCCTTTTTACATCAAATAAGGCCGAACCTTCTAGTCAAAGTTTTAAATTTGACCCAAGATCTGAAAATTTCAGATTGTTTGGTTTTCTCACCTCCCTAACAATCAATTCTTCTCTCTTCTGGCAAAAGAAAACCATCTAATTCTTCTCGTCGAGATCTTTCAAATGCCCGTAGAATCGCCTTAATTGGAAGTTGTACGTACCTTCACCTTCCTGTCAACATTTCATTAGCATTTTTTAAAAAAAACAATTTTTTTAAATTTTCAAAAGGTGCGACCCACTGCCACGTGGCATTTTAGATGACATGGAAATGCCACGTCAGCAAAATTGGACAGAGGTTTAACGGCCCATCAGAAGATGGCTAACTTGACTCATTTTTAAAAGTTAAGAGATTTATTTGTCCAAAAAAAAAGAAGAAGGGTCAACTTGTCCCAAAATGAACAGTTAAGAGGCTAATTTGGGTATTAAACCTTTGATTTTTTATTGTAACTTAAAATTTTCCCATGCTTAAAAATTAAAATTGAGAAAAAAAGATAGTTTTAAATTTAAATATTCTGAAATAGAAATGTTTATAAGTGTTTTTGGCTAAAAAGGCCCCTCGGAAGAACATTTTAAAACATTTGGGTTTGAAAGTTTCAATTGGGCTTAATCCATGTGTGTTATATGTGTATCAGCCATATCGTATACTCCCTCCGTCCCATATTATCTGTCCACTTCTATTATGGGGAAAGTGGACAGATAATATGGGACGGAGGTAGTATATCGTAAGATACGTATTGAATAGTTTGTGTATCGGTAGATACGTCATCTATACGTGATAAATACCGATTCTCTATATATATATGTGTTGATTTTATTATGTATCATATCGTACAATATTGATAAGTATGCTTGAAAGCACATCTATTGAGAAAACTTTAACTTATCACATTCCCGACTTGAAAGAGATTAGTCTATAGACGGAATACACTTCGTTAAAAATTATGAAAAAAAAAATTGAGTAAGTGCAAACAAGATATATAATTCCCTTACACTTGCTACTACTACTTACAGTATGTGGTTCACTGGAATGAATTTGGTTGTAATTGCATTTAAATTCAGTGGGAATTGAACTTGGCTGGAATTGGGTTGAATTGGCTTTTCAATTGTTTGGTTCAAATGTATTGAATTAGAAATACTACTTTATTCTTATGTTTGGTTGGGATGAATAGTAATGGAAAAATAGAGGATATATTACCAGATGACAAAAAAACCCTAACTCCATTTTTTAATTTTTTTCTTATATATATATATATATATATATATTATAAAATAAAACAATGAACAAAAGCCTGAGTCTGACAAGCACTTGAGCATCAATGTTAAATTTTCAGTCTTGATATTCAGATCCAAAGTGGGACAATCCAGCAAACTAGTACCATATTCATCTCTTAAATTCATGCATTAGTTGATTCAACAACCAAAATTTAACTTTTAAGCAAACCATGAGTTGCAAATTTCGGACTCTTTTTACTGATTGCAAAGACATGAATATCCAGAAGTATAAATACATACTTCTTTAAAAAAATGAAAAGTGAGAATCTTTAAACATATTGGACTGGAATTAGATTTATTGGATTGGTAGGGGCTTAACAAAAAAAAAAGTGTACCAAAGACAGGGGAGCCAGAGAAGCAAAAGGAAATGCAAATAATTTGAAAATGCCTCCAGAACAAAGCCGCCAAGAACAGGACCCGAAAATCTCAAACCCTTGCAGCCGAAAGGAGAGGCATATTTGAAAGACTCAATCTTTCAGCAAAACATAAAACTCCCATAAAAGATAAGAAGAACATTAGACACAGATCCAAGGAGAAAGGGCAAAATACGGTTGAAAAGCCTAAAACTACAGAGCTGATGAAATCTATATATAATGAACCATGGTCCATGAAAAACCCTCTGAAAGGAAGATGGTAAGAAGATGAAGAAGAAGTCGCAAAACTCTCTGGTTCAAACATGAAGATGTCTGTGTAATAAGATATGAAGAGAGGGTTAAGTTTTGGTTTAGGATAATTTTGGAATAAAAAAAATAAGATAGAGGGATAATTTTGGAAGAACAATTTACAAAACCAATTCCCAAAAGTGCTGAATTGAAAATCGAAAGGTTGAGCGCCGAATTGAAATTGCGGTTTACGGAATTTGGAATTCAGGACATTTTTTTGAACCAAACAAATGAAAAGGTGGGCCACTTGTAATTTGGCTGTAACGAATTGGCAATTCAGCCCAACCAAACGTGCTGTTAGTGTTAACGGAATCAGTGGTCAACGGGCCAATCAAGATTGAATACTTTTTAATGTTAAAAAATGTTAGAGGTAAGATTCGAACTCTTGAGTCTTGACTTTTTACATAATTCAAAAAATCTTAACCATTACACCAAATGCATTTTCTCAAAAGAAATTGGGTACTGTATATAACTTTGTCGTTATACTATTTAAATAATCGAACTTTCCAATCGAACTAACCGGTCAGAACTAGCCAGTCAAATCGGAAACCGACCCTCCACTAATTTGAGTGCCGATCCGATTTTTTCAACATTACTACTACTATCATAAGGGTTTAGATGATGAATAAAGACCTTATAAACAAATTATCTAGAAATAAAGAAAAGAAAGTAATTAGTAACAAGTACCCTTGGGCGGATCCTGATTGATGTTAACCAAATCAGTAGAATGGTTAACCTAAAAACCTATATAATAATTTCATTAGAAGGCTTACTTATAACAGCTCGTAGAGGCAACTTGGGGAGAGTCCTTTTTCTTTCGTTCCAAAACCCCCTTAGTCTCTCTTACTCTTCATTTCTCTTTCATTTCTAGCGTTGTGTATCTCTTACTCTTTTTCCTCTGTTCCCCCATTTTTTAATTTAAGCCATTTTCAAAATGTATTTCAAAGAGACGTCATTAGAGAAATTGAAAAGAAAAGGAAAAAAGAAAAATCAAGAAGAAAGTGAAGAGACCAAGAGAGAGATTGAAAGAGGGATGGCAAAAGAAAAAAATGGAGAAGTAGGGGAAACCGACGGAAGGAAAGTAAAAAGGAAACCATAAAATTTCTAGGTCAAGATTAGCTTGAAAATATAAATGAACGACCAAGATGGTGAGACTTGGCATAAAGATAAGCCATCAACGTGTTTGAATGATGATGAGCGGCATTCAATTTGAATGAAAGGTTTGATAAGGTTTTTATTTTTATTTTTCTGCACTTTCATTTGTAGGTGGCTAGTAGTAATGTCTCTGAGATGAATCGTGTCATGTATGTACTCTGTCTTGTACTTGCAAACCATGTGGATGGCATAAAGAAGATTATTGAGCGAGGGTTTTCACTCCAAACCCTCCAGATAATCCCTTATTTTAATCATTTTCAGTTAATTTTGGGGTTTCAGACATAGAATCATGGTTTATTTGAGTTAATTTTTTTTTTTTCTAAAATTCCCTTTTTAAGTATGGGCTCTCTGTTTTGTTTTGGCTTAATGCCCTTTTCCCTCCTGAACTTGTACGATTTGGTCGTTTTGCCCCCTAAACTTCGATTCTGGACGTTTTGTCCCCTGAACTCGCAATTTGGAGCCACATTAGTCCCTCTCAAACGGTAGGCGTGACGGTACCGTCACGTTGCTGACGTGGCAATGCCACTTGACAATGCCATGTTAGCGGTTTGTTCCGGCTTGGCCATACCATGTGGCATTTTGGTCCAACGTG
The DNA here is from genome assembly GCA_001974805.1 of Corchorus capsularis. Taxonomy (NCBI): domain Eukaryota; kingdom Viridiplantae; phylum Streptophyta; class Magnoliopsida; order Malvales; family Malvaceae; genus Corchorus; species Corchorus capsularis. The sequence goes on from AWWV01006816.1 coordinate 10,531, forward strand.
ACATTAATTTAGATTAATTTATTTCTCTCCCTCAATTTTGTATTCATATCCTCTTTCTTCCAAGTCCCCTCCCACAATGTATTCCCTTATGTTCTTATACAAAATGAAGTTTCTTGCCATGTTTTGAGTTTGATTCGCCGATTTTTATCTTTTCAAATTACAAAAAGAGCAATAAAAGTCTCAATTCATTTCTAGCAGTATGATCTCTCTTTTTCATCTTTTTCTGTTCCCAGTGCTAGAGTTGAAAGTTTGTCTCTACGGAGATATTACACTTTCATTGCTACCGTAGATCCCCTTATTCTAACACCATCCTCAGAATACCAATCCTTTTCCACATTGAAAGGGTTGGGGCCGACTTGAATCCATTAAAAGCTGACAGGGACTAACGCGGCAGACTCTTGAAAGGAAATGAATTTATTTGTCAAACAACAAAAAGGAGCTAAATTTATTAGACTATTCCAATTGAGGAAGTAATAGCTTCACGATCAATTAAATAATTGGTATAAAAAGAAGTATATATGGGTCTTCTTAACCTATTATTTGTTCACTGCAGTGGCTGATTTCCTGAGAGTAGTAGCTGAACATTTTCTGCATATCTTCATACCTATATGATCATATTTCACTCTCATAATGAATACGCATTCAGTAAATCCATTTTCCAACAGATTTTCACTTTGTACTATAATACATATACAGTTACTCAAATGACCTATTTAGTTCATATTTGAAAGCTGTTTGAAAATTATAGAGATAAATCAATTAAGTTGCTTGCAAACTCAATTCTATATGGAGACTTTGTTCATAATTAAATATTTATTGCAGACTAAGTTCTTTTCTGTTTAATTCTACTCTAACTAAATATTGCAGTTTTATAAAATAATAGTCTTATAGTTTCTGTAATAGTTCTAAGGGTTTCAATTTAGTGGACCGAATAGTGGATAAATAATAAACTCCGCTAGCTTTCAAATCAGGAAAAATATTAATCTAAAGAGAAATCAAAATGTATGTAGTCCTTGGGATGGAAAATTCTCTTAAATTCCACATTATTGAAGAACTATCAATATCAGAGAAAATTCTATTCAATCAAAAACTATTTGACGCCATTGATATGATACCTAGAAAATTTAAGGAGACACAGCAAGACAAAGCAAAAATGTAAACAAACTTGTCTTTTCCTCTAAACCAATTATATAAAAGACTTAAATTAAACTCTTTTCCTCTATCCATCTAATCAAACACAAACCTCATAAATTAAATATTAGAAGTGAAAAGGGACGAACTGAACAGCAAATTGCAGTAATCTATATATCATATATTAAAGAAAGTTGTTGAAAACAACATGCAGCCAAACTTGTTAAGAATAACAAAGAAAAATATGTGATCACAGGTAAAAGAAGATAGGAGAGTCAATCGTATACAAACAGCCTAGTCTTCATCATAAATTCCACTTCTTTTTCCCTTTCAAGTCAATTTCTGAGCCCAAAGTCCTTTAGTTTCCCTTCTGAGAGTTGAAGTTAAGGCTTTTTGCGTTTTGCTAGAGCTTGAAACGGGGAAAATATGGTTTTTGGAGAAAAGAGAAAGTGAGTGATCAAACAGAGCGCACCCCGTAAACGACAGTTACCCTAAAGCATTATTCTAAGCAATCAAAATCCAAGGAACATACACTTCTAAGGTCAATAAAATAAATTGACAAAACCCAAAATTAATGTGGCATTTCGAAGAGAGGGATGAAGGAAGTCACTAAGAGGAAGGAACTTGGGATTGAGATAGAAGAAGCTCTGTCCAATTTGTTTTTCTAGGGACATTAGAAGGAATGGGAAAAGACAAAAACCAAAAAACGACGGGAAGAAGAAAGGGAGAGAGGATGAATAGTTCAATGATTTGGAACCTCTTAGGAAACGAAGAGATGGTAAGAGATTTTTTGTTTAAGCACAAACATTAGTTTTTGCATTTTCATTAATACTTGATTAAGAAACGTAAGTGCACCCAGATAGCCATAACTCCAAATGCATTCATGAGCAAAGGCTCTTCGAATTTCGGCAGAAAAACGAATCGACGAAAGCAATTGAAAAACTCAAACTATACGTTAGGAAGAAAACCTAAAAATGGGTAAACAAATGGAGTCTAATAAAATCAGCGTGTTTGGGTCGGATGTTGCAACAAAAGACCCGGAAATTCCAACAATTTTTTACCGGGAACCGAAGGTCAAACCTAAAAACCAAGGAAAATGGTGGAAACAACACTAATTACACCTTTATGATAAAATGACATATGCAGACGATGCATTTCAAGAAAAAAATGTTAAGTTTAGAAGGTTATTTAAGTAATCAAACATGTGAGAAAAGACAAAATCTTATTCACATGATCACATTTAATTAATTCAACATTAATTAAACAAACAAAAGACAATTTAAACACAATTAATGTTATGTTAATGCAAAATAAGGTAGAATTTATATTAAAAACCAAACACATTAACCCAATAGTATCAAGATCCAAAGGACTCTTAAGTAATTAACTAAATTGAGAAAACTCCAAAGCGGGGCGAAAAGGTTCTTACACACTAAAAGTTAGTATTTAGTATATATAAAAAAAGATTTCCTTTGAAGTAACCGCTTGGAGATTTCTCTGAGGCGGTTACCTGCTTTGAAAATATGGGATTTCTCTCATTTTTCCCTCAACCAACCATGGAAGATTTGGTTTCATTTACCATTTTTCTTTTGATTTTTATTAGAAATTTGGCCATGTGCATAATCAGTACTCCTTGTGAGAGCATTTGGGACTCCTTTGTGAGAGCGTTTGTCTTGCTTCATGCAAGTTTCTTTATTTTCTTCTTCTTTATTTTCACAAGTTTGCTATTTTGCTTCTTGGTGTTAATGATCATGGCAGAATATTTAGACAACTTGTGGTTGAAATTTCTATTCATAGAGGAGAACAATGTTGTGAAGATCAAACAATCTTGGGTTGATGAAACCATCGGAAAAGGGAATCATTGTTCGATTGGCAGAATTTTTTCATTTTGGTCTTCAATACTCTTGAAGTTCATAGTGATTTACACACGGCATTAGGCGAAAAAAGGGTTCGAAATCAACTTGGATTAGAGGCTATCTTATCGAAGAAATCCTGCATTTATCTAGCCTATTTGATATTTTTTTCCTTTTCACTTTGTTATAGTAATATTAATGTTTTGGATCATAGTATAACACAATTAGACTATAGTAATGATGCTAACTATGATTGGTATGGGGTTTTTTCACCATGGGTTTGTAATTTAGATTATCAATAAATAAAATAAAGTATCATTTAATCATTACTTTTCTAAAAAAAAAAACAAAAAAAAATGATCAAATTTCGTCTTGAACTACCTTGAAATCTTCTCATTGTCTTTGGTATGGACGGCCCGTTTCCGGTCATTTTCTGGGAATAGTTCGGGAATATCCAAAGTATATCTGCTGTGATGTCCTCAAGAATCTTCCCCATTCTCTACCAAAACCAATGCCTCCCCAACAGACAAAGGAAGAGAGATATGGAAAGACAAAATTAATAAGCAAAAAATTAAATCACTAAACTCTTCATCCGCAAAAACGAAAAGAACCCACAAATCATTGGATAACACATCTCCATCTCCAAATGTCATGTTTCTTTCACGCTTCTGTGATAAACCCATTGAGGATTTCTACCTTTAAAAGCCATAGATACAGCAGTAAATAATTCCTGCCAACTCAAAGACAGGGACAGGGCAAGTTATTATAATAAGTATGGAGACGCCTCCTTCAGCATCTCATGTAGTTGTTGCATTTGATGCGACTAAGGATTATAATGAACATGAGCTTAAAGTCGCCATCCATGAAATGCTTGCCAGAGGTGACATTCTTCGTGGTGGAGATACTCTTCTCATGCTTGGAGTTTTGCATAGAGTCACTCACCCTAGTAAGTTTCTTTTAACTTTCAAATTTTGTATATTAATTCATAATAATCATATTTCCCATTTCAACTTTCGGTGTTGAAAGTAAAAACCCATTTTGTCTTTGGGTATATTGGTTCATAATCATATTGCCCATGGTGATGATTTTGATATATCCTCCCAACTTAGATTTTTAGACTGTAATTATGGAAAATAATCATACACTTGGTGATCTACCTATTTATTAATTATTAGGAATTTTTTATAGGATAAGAAAAACTGCTTCTTAAGATTAATAATTCAGCAATTAAGAGTATTGATCAATCGAGGCTGGTGGAATTAAGGCTAATCAACCTTTAACCTTAAAAGACCTTGAATCATGTGTCTTCTCATCCAAGGTAATTAGGCTTTTAGTATGCATATATTTTTAGTTAATCTTAACAAGTTTCATCATATAAATCTGGGTCACTATTGGTACACACAAAGAGGCCAAGTAACAATCTTTACACTGCATTTTTGTTGAATCCATTTTTACCACACACATACATATACAACATTCCCACTCACTTTTTTCAATGGTCTTCTCTGGGGTTTGGGTTTGGATAGTGGGTTACCAAAGCAAACCATGCCCAGAACTTTTTGGAACAAGTATGCGTGTCATTGAGGAAGAAATCTCAAAGAAACTGGATACTTATGTTAATATGCTCCATCAAAGTGCTGACGAATGTGAAGAACAAGGGGTAATTTTTCTTCTATTATTAATTATTATTATTTTCATCTATCTTTCAATTTTTTATTTATTAGTTAGAATTCTGATTTGTTCTGTGTGGCTGGGAACTTTTTTACTTTTATTCAATTTTTCTTCTATTATTTTCATCGATCATTTGACAGTCAGTTTAAGGAAACTTGAGTTGGGTACCTAAATACCCATTCAGGAACTTGATACTTTGCAAATGAATATATTTCAATATATCAACTTCATACACCCCATTAAATTCCTGAAAGATTGATGCTTGAAAATGCTCTTGGTGGATTAAAACTCTGTTTATGTGCATTCACTCTGTTGGGACACAATTGTTTATCTGTTCCAGTAAATAGAACAATTTAGAAATATATATCTGAATAAGGTTGACAAGATAACAATGTATAGAGATATATATGTCTGGTAATACATTTAACAGCTATGGGGGGCTTTTCAACTTGCAGGTCCCCTGACCTTCCTTTGAAGGGGAAATGGGTAGGAATCAGGTAGGCGACCCCTTGTTTAGTAACCCAAGAATCAGTAGGTTCCTTCTGGACCAAATAAAATGCATTTCTTGTTTAAAATGTTTGTGATAGTTTTTAATCTGAATTTTACAGGTTCAGTCCAGAGACTCCCTGAGTCTATTTGGTAACCTCCTTGGGCATTTACAGCCTCAATACCTTTTGAGGCATTGTAATCCAAATTTCTAGTAATCCTATAAAAAGATTGTTGGAGAATGAGTGACTGAATCAGATATTCCCCCTCCTAATACTGTAATGTCTAAACTTAACTTCTATATGAAAATGGAGTAGGCTTTTCTATATGCATAACCAAGCAACGTTTAAATGGAGTTACACCTATGTATCCGGGTCTATCATAATTACAAACAATGCACTGTCAATTAAGTTTGATCATTATACTCTTTGTCAGTAATGTTATCACATTTCATGTTTAGGTGAGCATTGAAGTTAAGATTACAGCTGGATATCCCATAAAGAATGTTATTCTGCAAGAGCTGCAAATCTTTAATGCAGCATGGCTTGTACTTGATAGGTAATTAGTAGTATTTTGTTTTATTCTGACTCATGAAGGTTATTCAATAATGATAGGTTTTCTCTTCCCTATATATACTTTGACACCCCTTTTTTTGTGTTGTGATTTTGCTGCTTCTCATCATTTGGTAACTTAGTGTCTACAACATCTTATATTGGTTTCAACGAAAATGGAATTGATGTTTTATGATCTATTTGAAACGATTTGGTGCTGATAAGTGGATATCAAGACTGAAAGATTGTCAGCTTTCCTTTTATCCAAAATGAGGCACTTAATTTACCTTGGTATAGAAATTATCATTGTCCAATGTCCACCACTGGCAGTATCAGATAAGGCATACAGATGTTATACTTCAAACTTCACGATTTCTAATCATACGGTTGCTTTGTTTTCTCATTTTTTATGAAAGCATACATCCTAGTAATGATATGTTTCTATATGCAAATGTATGTCTATTTATCACTTCAGTCGCTTCCTTAATGTATTCCTTTTTCTTAGACATGACTTACAAACTTAACAGGCACTTTAGACGGGATTCAAAACTACATCTCAAACAGATACCTTGCAAAGTTGCATTTGTTCAAGATAGCTTGAATGTGGAAGTTTTGAGAAATCATGCTATCAGTACAACAGATGCTATAGAACACAAGGACTTTCATTCCATGTCTAAGCCTGTACCCCTATCAAACTTAAACAGTAGCGAAAACACTGACCAGACTCCTTCTAAAAGCTACTCCTGGTCAATGAGTTACTCGGATAACTCCAAAAGCAGTCATTGGATGCCTTCATTTACACCAAAGTCACAGGATTATAGCCATCTAACAGAACCTGGCTCTCCTTCAAAGCAGGAAAGATCAGGTAATTAAGCAGGCTTGACAATTTTACAAGTACACATTCTACATTGCTTTTCAGGTGCCATTCTAAACTGGTGCTTATGCCTGTATGGAATCATTTCTTCCTCTCTGCACCATTAAGACTCTAAGAACATAAGTAAAACATAGGCTTTTTGGACTTATGACCTGTTAGAACATATTTCACTCTCTACATATACACCCTGACATAATAATTCTAACTTCCTTCCGAGACATGACAGGTTGTCGTATTGTACTATAGCATCTATAATTGTTGTTTGTTAATGATCAGTTCTTTTCCTTTCAGATGCAGATATAGATAAGTTACCGAATGCTTTGAATATTGTTCAAAAGCAACAAAGAAGTGGCTTGCGAAATAAATTCTCAGGAGCACCTCTTCTCTGTGCTGCATGTGGGATCAGGACTGAATTGTATATCCAAGATTCTATGAGATATACATATTCTGAGATTCAGCGAGCCACTGGTGACTTTTCTAAGGAGAACTTGCTAGGAGAAGGTGGATATGGTCATGTATATAAGGGTACACTTAGGGATGGACAGCTGATTGCAGCAAAGGTACATAAACAAGATAGTACCCAAGGATTTGATGAATTTAATTCTGAAGTATCTGTCTTGAGTTTTGCTCGTCATAAGAACATTGTGATGCTGCTGGGTTTCTGTTGCAAGGAGGACCTCAACATTTTGGTCTACGAGTATATATGCAACAAGTCTCTTGATTGGCATTTATTTGGTAACAAACTTTCTAAAAGCATAGTTTGTTTGAGCAGTGTCCCCCTCCTCTTTTTTTCTTTCTTTCTTTCATTTTTTTTTTTAATATTCCTAATAATCTGGATTGTCTTCTTTTCAACATATCTACAGATAACACAGAAAATGTCCTTGACTGGCACCAAAGACGTGCTATTGCCATTGGCACTGCAAAAGGTTTGCGTTTTCTTCACGAAGAATGTCGTGGTGGTCCTATAATTCACAGGGACGTGCGTCCAAGCAATATACTGCTCACACATGACTTAGTTCCAATGGTTAGTAGTATTCTTTATCTTAAACAATTAAAAGAAAGAATAAAATTGTGTCAAAATGTCATTTAACTATGATGAGGTAAGTAAACTTACTTTGGTCATTCAAACTACCCATTTAAGTAGTTCAGCTTCAGCATCAGGTGAAAGATATCTCAGTCAGACTTTAATAAGTTTAGCACATGTCATGTATTTTGGCTGTGTTGTTTCATTGTAATCTACAAAAAATATTCTTTAGTTTTAATTTCTGATTGAGTTTCAGATGTTCCTTATGTTGGATGTTTAGATTGATGATGATCATATCTACTTCCTAATTGGATGGTCTTCCTCTCCATCTATTGACTTGAGTATATTCTATATTAGAATACATCTGCTCTTGGAAGCATATAAAATCTGCTTTTTAGATTCCCACTACCTTCAACTTGCTTCTTCATATTTGTCCTCAATGAACCAAAGGCATCTATTTCTAATCTTGTCTAAGGCCTTGCCTGTAGGTTAAAATAACATTCTCATACCATCCATGTATTAAACTAGACTATCTCTCAAATTAATCAATGCATATTGTTGGGGAAAAAGTAGGCCAAGCCAACCTGTTGTGAAGAGTATCAGTTCAGTTGGCTTCTAGCTAAAAGGTAGAACTGGAAATCAAGATTGCCTAACAGCAAAAAGAAATTCCTATATGTCTGCAAGCTGATTGCTATTAACATTGCTAACAACCATATGCCAATTTTTTGATAATGTGAATGACTGTACTTCTCATTACATGAACAATAGTTAGGGCTTTTCTAATGCTCTTGTTGCTGCACAGCATTCTATATATATATATTTATGGTATAACAAATTGTTATGTGATAAACAAATGTATCCTTTCCATCTATCCTTTTGATCTGTTAAATGGTGTAGGATTTGTAACAATTTGACAAAGTTTCCTTGAAGCCGCATGCTTACTGAAATGATATTTTTTCTACATACAGCTAGGTGACTTTGGTCTTGCCAGATGGAAGATAACTGATGAAACTCTACAGACAAAAATTCTTGGAACACTAGGGTTATTCTTCTATTCATTTTCAAAGTATATGGCATTGATGTGCCCATTTTTTATGGTAATAAAACTAGTTTAACTGGGCCATTGTTTCATGTAGATACCTTGCTCCAGAGTATGCAGAGAATGGATTTGTTTCAGTGAGGATAGATGTCTATGCATTTGGGATAGTTCTGCTACAACTTATATCAGGACGGAAAGTAATTGATTGGGAAAGTGAAGGACAAAATTTATCTCTGAGACAGTGGGTATGTTGGTATCATTGTCCACAACTTCTTAAAACTTATATCGCATTTTGTATTTTCTTGTACATGGATTAATCAAATTTCACTTGTTTTCATTGCTCTGGTGCTATTCGACCATTTAGGCAGAACCACTGATTGAAAAGCTTGCACTACATGAGCTCATCGATCCTCGTTTAGTAGATTTTGATACATATCAACTTTACCTCATGGCTAAGACAGCTTACTTATGTGTGCAAAGAAGCCCTGAAATGAGGCCATCAATGGGAGAGGTAATAGCCTCATGCTTACCATATTTTAGTATCACTATCAGAACTTATTTATAAGTTGCATCTTTTTCAAATGAAAGGGGGTGTATGTATGTTATATCATATATCTTCAAAACAAGAGCATTATCAGCAAATTAAATTACTACCCTAACGATGTTTTAGAAGTACTCAACAAACTATGAGTGATACCATAGTACCTGAATGGAAATCCTGGTGTCTGCTAATTATATCCATCTCCATCATGCTTCAATTTCTCTTTCTGAATATTAATACTGAATTAATTGATTTACCCCACAGGTTTTGCGCCTTCTTGAAGGAGAAACTGACCATTTTCACCACTTAAAGGAGAAGTGTGTGCCTCGTTATACAAAGGGATGACGCCTGCCCAGTGCCAGAAGGTCAAGGAAGTTGGTGACCTGGCAATTTTCATTTTCTATTTTTCCTATTCTGGTCATCTATTATTAGGATTTCATCTCAAATAGGATTTAAAAGCATGGGAGATTGGGAGTCAAATATTTTTTCACTGTCAATGAAAAGGAAAGACCACCAATGTATCATATAATTTTGTCAATTCCCAGTCATAGTTACAGATTTGAACACTGTGTCTAAATGGAAAGAGAAATGCAAAGTTCATTATCGTTTTACAAATCACAATTTTAGTAGCCAATGCACATTCACAATTTGAGTACTTTTTACAGGCATCATTTGATTTCTGCTGGTGAATTTGGGTTGCAGTCTAGCAGAGAGGCAGAAGGAACATCTGTGCCTAATTGACTCATATAAAACCTTCCCAAGATTAAAAAAAAAAAAAAAAGGCAATTAGGAACTAGATTTTGTGACTTTTGAAGGGATGATTAGATTATAGAAACTTGTCCAGTGTTTCACTAAATGAGGACATTATTAGCCATTTACAGAAGGCATTGACTTCAAACAAGACAGCAGAAAGAAAGAAAACAGGCACTAAGGTACCATCAGTGACAGATCCAACACTCCAGGCAGAAATGTTGCCATGCAAGTACACTACTATTTAGTCAATTTCATGCATACTACACTGGTTGTATCTTTTAGCTCCAAAACAATAAGATAAGGTTCAAAGGGATCATCAAATCAAGCACATGTTTTCTGTAGCTCCAATTAAGTCTGACCAAACTACAGTTCTTCCCACAAGGTGGGCTTTCCTGGGAATTAATCATTACTATTTTGGCTTACTCCAAATTAAGTCCATTTGCCTTGGACCCTTTCTCTCCCAATCAATTATTTATTCATCTCAAATTTCAAGTAATTGGTTCAAAAACTATAACACTATGATGTAATTTGATTGCTGCAGCTGGATGGGAAGAGCCTAGGCAGGAAGAACTATTAGATTTTTCTTCTCAATCCTGATTAATTATTAGATTGTAGTATTAAACCACACAATCTTAATTGCTCTCTATTTTCTTTTAAATACTTGATGTTGTCAGAGTCCGAATCCTCACTAGAATTAAGAATTCGGCATTCTATCAATCATAGGTCTTTTAAATGCTTGAAGTTGTCAAAGTCTGAATCCTTGCTTAAGAATTCAGCATTCTATCAATAATCAAAGGTCAAGCACTCAAGCTAACTATTGGCGACAAATTACTTACTAGTATTACCCTTTCAAGTGGTTATATGACCCATTTGACAAGGAAATGAGGCCATTCGACCATGAAAATGAAGTGGAAACAGAATTATGGAAGAAAAAAATGGTCTTGATCAAAGTTTGCTTGCTTGAGCCTTTCTGATAATATCCAACGAAAAGCACAAGTCGACATTCACCTTTATCAATGGTCATATCAATAATGTAGCAAAAAAAAAAATGGTCATAATGTACTAAGTATTTCTTTTGGTTAGGTCAATTGATCTTATATCTCGGCTTTATGCACTCAAAATCACTTGATTATTGGTCTTGGTTATACATTTCCCAACTCCTTTTAATCTGTTTGCAACTTTATTAGAAATAAATACTCAATATCTTTGAAACAAGCATGGTACACATATGTTCTAGGCCCCAAGTGGGCTATATAATAAATGATACTATAGTAGAACTTAATTAAAGTGCCCCAACAATGGTGGAAGTGGCCAAAACATGATTATATATGCACTAAGAGAGAAAAAAATATATATACCCTGAATTTTGAAAAGGCTTGGAAAATATTCTTTATGTTGATTATTAAAGAGGATGTCACATGGAGTTTAGACTCTACAAACGAAATAGAAGAATGATTCATATTTGACCGCTTAATTAACAAACGATGATCCATGGAAATGTTTAGAAAAAATCCATAAAAGCAGCCGAGGGGTAATTAGCCTCAAATTCATCTATATAAGATCTCAAACAAAAGTGAAATATTTTCCTGTTACACGCTATGTTAATCTCTCCGAGGTGGTTTAAGGTGGACGATTTATTTTCCCCAATCCCATTATAAAAGCAAGAGAAAAAAATACATACGTTTGGCCTGAATCCCTAAACTTTGCTAGATTACTCATAAAGTAGAAGCAAATCTTATCCAAGCTTAATTTAAGAGAAAAAGAAAAAAAAAAAAAACTTCTCACAAAGTTCAGGGCAAACGGGTTGTTCAACCAATTAAATTATGCAAAGTTCAAGGAGAAAACAGGCTATATTCAGTCAATTAAGTTTGCATGTTTCATAGTCTTATATGAAAAAAAAAAATTCATCTTATACAATATCAGTGAGTAGAAGTTAAAATGTACTAAACAATTAATAATAACGTGAGAATTTGTTGTGTACTTGGCAAGATCAACATGTGATCATCCTCTTCCAAAAATTACAATAAAAAAATCACAAAAAATACAGAAAAGAGAGGCTAGATTGGAGCGTCTACTTAATTCGTTTGTATTCGATATTTATCTATATCTATACTATATATAAAGGTACGAAGAAGGGGAAACTTTATGATTTTTTTTTGTGAAAATTTTTTTTATGATTTTCGATTGTACCCTTATTTTTAAAATATATTTTCAATTATACCTTTTTTTAAAACATATTCCTAAATTGCCATTACTAAATAATTTTTTAATTATTCCATTATTTTATAATCATAAATTATTCCATTATTAATTATTAGATTATATAATACGTATATTAAATTATAAGAAATTCAATTTGGCTTTGTGTTTCCAACGCCTATTTAATTTTGCCTTTTATCTTTGTTTCTAATCGTTGTATTTAATTTTACTTTTTGTCTTTGTCTCCAAAGTCCTATTTGTCTTATTTGTAAAATTGATTTTCATTGATGAACATGCAAATTTGTACGAATAGTGGGAAACTTAATGTTTTCCGATTGCACCCTTTTTTCCAAATATATTTCTAAATTTCCATCATTAAAATTTATTATAATTTAATTATTTAAAAATTAATTAAAAATTTCAATTTAGACCGAATTATAAGTTTGTCAAATTGATTTTAGTTGATGAATATGTAAATTTCCTTTACTATTATTTTTTGAATTTAATATTTTACTTTTAGTTTCAATTTTTAAATGTCAATAAAAAGATTAAACTAACACTAACACGTATAATACTATTGTTAGTGAAGCTCCATCCCTTCGTTATATAATGTTTTGCCGCATCCACTTTGTTCAATTAGAAATTGTTGAACTAACACTAACAATAAAAAGATTAAACTAACACTAACACGTATAATACTATTGTTAGTGAAGCTCCATCCCTTCGTTATATAATGTTTTGCCGCATCCACTTTGTTCAATTAGAAATTGTTGAGTTAGAAGAGTAGGTGATATTATGATTTTGATTTTCTTGTCTCTATGTGGTTATCAAAATTTCATAAGATGGTTACTATAATTTAATGAGGAGGTTATCAAAATTCCATAGTGTGGTTACCAAAATTTCATATAGAAGTTATCAAAATTTCATAGGATCATGTTATTAAAATTTCTTATGTTGGTTATTGAAATTTCATAGGGTGGTTAATTATCACAATTTTATAAAAAGGTTATCGAATAGATTATCAAAATGTCATAGCGAGTTGATAAGAATTTCATAGTGTGGTTAACCAAATTTCATTAGAAGGTTACTAATATTTCATGGGGAAGTTATCAAAATTTTATACTGTGGTTATCAAAATTTCATATGAAGGTTATAAAAGTCTCAATTTCATAAAGAGTACAAAAATTTGATAGAATGTTATCAAATCTCATAGAGTGATTATCAAAATTTCATAAAGATCAGATTATCAAAATTTATAGGAAAATTATCAAAATTTCATAGTTTTCTTATCAAAATTTCAAAGCGAGGTTATCAAACTTACATAATGTGATTATCAGAATTTCATAGAGGGGTCAACAAAATTTTATAAAGAGGTTTCATAAAGAGGTTATCAAATTTTCAAAATATGATTACAACAATTTCATAGTGGTATTTCTGGGGAGGTTATCAAAATTTCATAGTATGGTTACCAAATTAGGAAGGTTATTAAAATTTTATTATGGAGTAATGAAAATTTTAGGGAGGATATCGAAATTTCATAGTTTAGTTTTCAAAATTTCATAAGAGGGTTATCAAAATTCTATAGTATGTAGATCAAAATTTCATAATGGGGTTATCAGAAAATCATAGGGAGGTTATCAAAATTTGTAGTTATCAAGATTTCATAAGAAACTTATCAAAATTTTATAGGGAGGTTTATATCAAAATTTTATAGGAACATTTATTAAAATTTCATAGCGAGGTTATCACAATTTCATAGTGTGACTATCAAAATTTCAGAGTGTGATTACTAACAATTCATATGGAGGTTTTTAAATTTTCATAACGTGGTTATCAATATATCATATGGAGGTTACCAACATCTCATAGTGTTGGTTATCAAAATTTCATTGGGAAATTATCAAAATTTCATATTGAGGTCTTCAAAATTCCTTAGGGAGGTTAACAAAATTTCATAAGAAGGTTAAAAAGAATTTATAAAAAGGTTCTCGAAATTCCATAGTATCATTATTAAAATTTCATAGGAAGGTTATCAAAATTTCATAATGGTATCATAAAAAATAGTGTAATTATCGTAATTCAATAGAGAGATTGTCATAATTATGTATATATGAATATTTCATTTAAACATGTTGAGCCACGTGCAACGCACGTGAAAGCTTAAACTAGTATATTCTAAAATCTACATATTTTTTTTATCCGAAAGATAATTCATAAATTTACGTCAAAATAACAGAGTTTTGTCCACAAGGGACATTGCTAGTAGAATTACAAATATCCGGGCTCACAGTAATGTTCGGAGCATGGAGAGTAGAAGAAACAGAATTACAATCCCAAAAGGAGTCATCCTCAATAGTAGAGGTAACATTACAAATTCTGGTAACAGATAATCCCATAGTATCAGCAAGAAGTTGGGAGGACAAAAAACTAGGAGAATTCTGGAAGATAGCCAAAGAGGACCCTTGAGTGCATCCATGTTTTGCACATTCCAGGATGACATTTTGCAAGTTATTGTCAACAACCAATTGTAGGCCGTCTCTAAGGGCCCAAAGTTTAGCACAAGTGCAAGTAGAAACACCTAGGTTCCTCGAGAAACCAGTAATAAAATCGCCTCTAGAATTTTTGATGATTCCACCTGCTCCAGCAGATCCCGGGTTTCCTTGGGAAGCCCCATCTGTGTTGATTTTAAAC
>AWWV01006817.1:0-156117 GCA_001974805.1 Corchorus capsularis
AACAACAATAGTAGCAGTACTTTTGGTACTTTTAGCTGTACCAGAACAAGCAAAGAATTCAACAATCATACTTTTGGTGCTCTCTACTTCAACCTTAAAATCTATATTGAATCTTGTTGAAATTTTGTTGAAAACGATATATCAAATGCATGTAATTATATTCCTGTGTTAGAAAATTTCTGAAAATAAGAAAAGAGAAATAAGACTTTGAGGAGTCAAGTTTTTTCAAATACAATAGTGTTTGACTATTTCACAAACAAGTTGTATTTGAGATACAACAAAGCCGCTTAAGAACAACCAGAGAGAAGTAGAATTATTGGTGTATTAAAAAAATGGGAAAACACGTTTTATTTATAGAACGTGATCAGAGACATCTCTTCAAGGTAACTGTTTGTCAACAGATATCTATTAAACTTGAAAAACTGTAAATACAGTTTTTGACAGTTTATCACATTAAAAAAATACCTCTTAACCGAAAAATGATCTATGAACAAAAAAAGATTAATACTTAGAACAAAATTCTAAGTCATTTAAGAGCCCATGTGCCCCAAGTGCCCTATCAACAACTAATAAAATTAATCTATTTTCTAGACCCAAGAGTATGTGTATCAAGCCCAAATGACTTGAAACCTCCACTTGGTCCATGTTATCCAAGATACCTTTAAAGGCATCTAACTCTTTATAAAGCACTTTAACTTTTGCTTCCTAAGCAATGTGGGATAAACCACCAAAAACAACAAACTATATAACATTCCTCCACTAGTTTGTTGATTCGAATAACCATAATTCACTTATAAGTATAGCGCATACAAGAAGGTGTCATTTAAAGATTAAACCTTCAATTAGTGTAAGCATTTCAGGATGCTAACGAAGTACATGGTGTCCCAGGATTAAACCATGACTCCTTTCGTCTAGGGTTGGAAACACCACACACACTATACTTAAGTTCTTCTAACCAGATTTCTTGTTTGATTCTAGCATTACGACTGGCCCCTGTGCTAGTGGTCCATTTTCTATGAATATGTACAAAAGTAAAACCCTTTACCACTCTTGTTGAAGCGGCACCACTTCATATTCATATAGGCGGAGTCACTTGTTGTTGATTTATTCCTAAACACCTCTTATAGCTCCATTAAGAGTTTAATAACTCATCCTCTCTTATCACATTAGTACTAACAACTTCTATTTAGTATGGGACATAGTTAGTACTTTTAACAAACATTCCAATAACGTGTTATTACCCATTGATCGTGTCGTCAATGACCATAAAATAATCCCCACAAAATCTAACTAAAGTAGATAGGGCAAGTAGGGGTCGAATCCCACAGAGAAGGGTAGTAAACTTTATCCCAAGAATAAATCTTTTCTAGAGATTACTTTTAAAACAGAAAACAGGGGATTAAACAGATTAATTAAAAAGAAAGCAATTAAACTAAAAAAACTAAGCAAAATAAATTAAATCTAAAACTAAAGCAAATTAAGAAAGCAGACAATAATTAAAAGGTATACTTCTTCTCCAATGGTATAAATCAATCAAATTAACTATAGATCCTTGATTTAAAAGATGAATTTAATATTCTATTCTCAATTAAATAACTGGTCTAGGGAAACCCTAACATGTATATTAGATAATATTACCTTGGCCCAGCTTATATTATCCATTTTATTCTTAACAACCAATTGCCTTGGTCCAGCATCTCAGTTGATAAGAACAAAGCATTAAGAACAGTTTTACATTTTTCACACATGCATAACAAGTATAACCAAACTTATTCTTTCAAATAAGGTTAATTAATCCCTTGGGAGGAATTGGTCCTTCACCCGCAATTGTTACCACACAATCAAACTTGAATTGGTCCTTCTAAGTTTGATTTAACAATAGATCTATCAAATCATATCAATAACTGCAGTTCTAAATCCACAATCATCAAGATCATAAAATTAAAACAGGGAATTAATAACTATCAAGCAAGAACAAACATCAAATTATAAGCACACAAATCTCACCATAATCAATTGATTGATTCACCAAAGGATAAGAAGTATTAAGGGTTTAGCTACTCATGGACAAATCCATGAGAGGCATAAGAAAACTTACAAAACTTGAAGAGGCAAAATCTCCTTCTTGAAATCTCCTAGGGTTGCCGCCCCTCTCTATGCAAAGAGAGGGGTGCGGCACCCTTAACCTAAAACTAGAGAAAAAACTAGAATATTTTCTAAGAAAAAGATGATAGAGAATTGTGTATGGGATTGGGTTACATAAGCTGGCTATTTATAGTGGAAAAATAACTTAAAGACTCCTATTATACTTAGGATAGGACTCTAGGACGTTCTTGGCTCTAACTTAGTCTCCAAGTTGGATCAAAAGTCTTCCTAAAGTGAAATCCAAGTCAAAATAGGATCTTGGAATTTTCTGGAATCGCACAGAAACTTCGACAGAAATTTCGGACTTGAAGATGGTAGAACTGGGTTTTGAACTTCAAAGGAAAGTTGTAGATCTGGGAATTAGCTTTCCAACGGCTACTCACGGGCCTAAAACAGACATCTGAGCAGAAAGTTATGGCTTTTTTACTGAGACTGCGCTGAATCCTAGTCCAAATAAGACTAGATGCGGGAAATTACGGGATTTGGATATTTCCTTAGACTAGTTTTCGCTTTCACATGCGTTGCACGTGACCCAACTTGTTTAAATGAAATATTTTATATGAAATTATGAACCCCTCTATGAAATTATGATAATTACACTTTTTTTTATAATCTCATTATGAAATTTTGATAACATTCCTATGAAATTTTAATAATGATACTATGGAATTTCGAAAATATTTTTATAATTTTTTTAACCTTCTTATGAAATTTTGTTAACCTCCCTAAAGACTTTTGAAGACCTCAGTATGAAATTTTGATAACTTCCCAATGAAATTTTGATAACCAACACTATGAGATGTTGATAACCTCCATATTATATATTGATAACCACGTTATGAAAATTTAAAAACCTCCATATGAATTGTTAGTAGTCAAACTCTGAAATTTTGATAATCACACTATGAAATTTTGATAACCTCGCTATGAAATTTTGATACATCTTCCTATAAAATTTTGATAAACCTCCCTATAAAATTTTGATAACCTCCCTATGATTTTTTGATAACCTCATTATGAAATTTTGTTAATCTCCCTATGAAATTTTGATAACCCTCTTATGAAATTTTGATATCCTCCCTGGAATTTTGATATCCTCCATAATAAAAGTTTAATAACCTTCCTAATTTGGTAACTATACTATGAAATTTTGATAACCTTCCCAGAAATACCACTATGAAATTTTTGTAATCACATTCTGAAAATTTGATAACCTCTTTCTGAAATTTTGATAACCTCTTTATAAAATTTTATTGACCCCTCTATGAAATTCTGATAATCACATTATGTAATTTTGATAACCTCGCTTTGGAATTTTGATAACAACATTATGAAATTTTGATAATCTTTTTATAAATTTTGATAATCTGATCTCTATGAAATTTCGATAATCACTCTATGAGATTTGATAACCTTCTATCAAATTTTGGTACTCCTTATGAAATTGAGACTTTTATAACCTTTATATGAAATTTTGATAACCACGCTATAAAATTTTGATAATCTCCCCATGAAATATTAGTAACCTCCTAATGAAATTTTGTTAACCACACTATGAAATTCTTATAACCCAGCTATGACATTTTGATAATCTCTTTGATAACCTTTCTATAAAATTGTGAAAATTAACCACCCTATGAAATTTCAATAACCAACCTAAGAAATTTTAATAACCTGATCCTATGAAATTTTGGTAACCACACTATGAAATTTTGATAACTTCCATATGAAATTTTGGTAACCACGCTATGGAATTTTGTTAACCTCCTCATGAAATTATAATAACCATCTTATGAAATTTTGATAACCACATAGAGACAAGAAAATCAAAATCATAATATCACCAACTCATCTAACTCAACAATTCCAATTGAACAAAGTGAATGCGGCAAAATATTATATAACGAAGAGATGGAGCTTCACTAACAATAGTATTGTACGTGTTAGTGTTAGTGTTAGTTTAATCTTTTTATTGCCATTTAAAAATTGAAATTAAAAGTAAAATATTAAATTCAAAATCTAATAGTAAAGGAAATTTACATGTTCATCAACTAAAATCAATTTGACAAACTTATAATTCGGTCTAAATTGATTTTTTTAATTAATTTTTAAATAATAAAATTATATGTATTATACAATCTAATATAATTAATAATGGAATAATTTATAATTAAAAAATAATGGAATAATTAAAATATTATTTAGTAATGGTAATTTAGAAATATGTTTTTAAAAAAAGGGTACAATTGGAAATATGTTTTAAAAATAAGGGTACAATCGGAAAACATAAAGTTTCCCCTTATTCGTAATTTTATATATAGTATAGATAATGGGGCACAAATTGGGATTTTAACTCCAATTGTGGGCTTATATGGGCTGAGTATTATCCCATATAAAATATCCAAAAATCCTTAGCTTCCGGGCTTCTTCCGGGCTTGTCTTCATTCCTTTGCAATTAAGCTCCAAATCTTCAATTCTTGCTTCTTGAAATAATTCTTCAATAGTCTTCAAATCTTCAAAATATCTTAAAGAAATCTTCAAACACGAACTCGAATCTTCAAATCTTCACTCCAAATTGCTAAGTCCATATTTGTGCAAAAAGTCATCAATTTAGCTCCAAAAAATAGTGAAAAACAACAAGTTTCCACTTTTCTTCTCTTCAAGACCTAAAAACACAAATACTTACAAAATATGGTTAAATTCCACATAAAAATAGCAAAAAGTATAGGAAAATGATCATAAAAATAGGGTCTATTTTGGCTCGATCATAATTTCCCCCACACTAAACCTTTGCTAGTCCCTAGCAAACTAATGCAGAAAACTATGAAAACAAAAACTAAACCTCATGCAAATAAAGATTCCACTTTCGTAGGTGTACGACGACACTTAGCACGTGACGCAAGTCATTTAAACCTGAGACTGATAGAGGTACTCAGGAGGTGTTTTGTTCCCTGAGGGTTTACTTAACTAGGACGATACCCACAAACATGTTTATAACTGACTCAATAGACTCATGGGTTAGTGATAAACTATAAACATACATTGGTTCAAAGGCTTTAAAAACCATTTTCGAAAAAATCAATTTTGAATGCATACATATATCAAGGATTAAAGTAATCATGAAATCAGAATAACAAAGAATAATAAGAGCACTTAATTCAAAAGATCAAGAAATAGCAAGCATCTTTATTCTTAAGTAACCATAATTAAAGTAGTTCCAATCACTTATCATTCATCACATCCTATAACTACTTCTTCCCATAAGCTTATGTCTTCATCTTTACCTCCATTACTCAAAAGATTGCATATTATGAATACAAATCAAGAGTTTCGCATGGGTTATAATGATTTTCAAAGGGTAATTAGTTTTTTAGAAAAGTGAGGTTACTAACCTCGAAGTGTTCATGATTAGGGGTTACTAACGCCCTTTATTTTATTTTGAGGCTACTAGTACTCTAGAAGAACTCCTTCTATTTTCAAAAGAGGGACAATATTTCTGCAAATCCATGCCTCTTATCCTCTTCCCAAGGGTTACTAACTCCTTTTGTTAAAGAGAAGAGTGACAACAATGGAATTTTTTTTTATTATTTTTTATAGTAGAAATACCTCTTCTCCTCTTATCATGAAAACACTTCTTTTTATGAAAACATTTTTTAACTACCCTTTTATATAGATAGTCCCCCACACTTATTCTTGACATATCCATAACATACTTTCATAAGTGTAATTTCAATAAAAATTAAACACAAGTTCTAGAAATAGACAATCATAGAAGTAATAAACAATAAGCTTTTATCACAGACTCTAATTATACCTAATTCTAAGAAATAAGATATCATGGTATAAATCGATCAATGAATTAAACATTCTTAAAAATTCTAAGCATTCATCAATCACAATCAATTTAATCAATTAATATATACATGAAAAATTCAAAATTTTGCAAAAAATTTTCGAAAAATTTTATGAATTTCTATGCATTTAGACTCTTTATTAGGCTCTCTCCCCCACACTTAAAAGACACATTATCCTCAATGTGTGAATTTAATCATATGTGTGATAAGTGTGGTTTAAAAATAAATGAATGTGCTAATAAAAGACTTGACTCACAAAGATAGTGTGCACCCAATCAAGCAAATCAAGATTCAAAGCATCAATCATAGCATTCATAGCATATGGGTCATAATTAAGATCCAAATCAAAGCATAGAAAACATAGAAAAGAAATTCAAACAACTAATTTAAATCAAGGAATAAGCAATCAATCAAACCAAAATAGTGTAAAGAAAAGAAAAAAATAGAGTAAAAGAAAGCTTCTCTATTTATGTGGCACGGGCTGATGCATGCATGACCGGTGGCGGCTCGGATGTGGCCGGTGATGGCACGGTGATAGCCTGAGATGACTCGGTTATGGCCGGTCTTGGCCAGGCAGGAGGAGCGGGCGGAACAATGATGGCCAGTCCTGACCGGGCACAGGGCGCGGCTTGTGCGGAGCTGGACGGTCTTGGCCGGGCCTTGTGCAGGGATGGCCGAGGCATAGTCGGGCAAGTAACCGAGCTATTTGGCTATCCCCTTTGGTGCGTTGGCTTTCATCCTTTGCTCCTCTCTTTGGTTTCCTTCACAATCGTTCAAAACGTAAGCTCCAATGGTTCGACTTGTTTCCTTAATATGAATCCTACCAAGAAAAAGAAAAACAAAACTAAAAAGAAAATTAAAATGTTAGTAAATTCTTGGGTTGCCTCCCAAGTAGCGCCTTTCTTTAACGTATTTGGCTAGACTTTCCTTCATCTCCCTTTGTTAGGGTGGATCATACCACTTTAAAGCATAAAGCAAATATGATGGTATAGGAAGAGTATGAACACATAAATATAAAAGATAAAAGAAAAGATAAGGAAAGAAATCACCAATTTTGCTGAGGGCAACTCCATGAATAGCTAGGAATGACAATGCCATCTTTGTTGCCGTGAGAGGTTGATGCAATGAGTGCTTTCGGCATTCTTGATTAACATTGTTTTGGAAAGTGTCTTCGTCTTGGTGAATCTACTTGTCCTCCAAAAAGAATTGATTCAAAGATATCCAATCCTCATGTTTGATCTGTCCAAAGCCTCCATGTTCAAGAAGCTTATTGATTCCCAAGAAATCTTGATCTTCATGTTCCAAGAGTTGTTTATCAGCAAAATCTTGCACACTTGTTTCGTTCAGCTCAGGGTGTCCATGTTGCTCATTGTCCGGTGGCTTGTCTTTGGGCTTGGCAAGTCTAGGAGGAGAAGGTGGAGGGATGTCCATCTTGATATCTTCTTGCGATGCTTCTGATTCTTCTGGCACAATCTTGGAAACCTCATTTGGTAGAGCAGGGACAGGGACTTTGCATGGCTCATCATTGTCTTCTTTTAAAAAAAATTGAAAGGAGTCTTGGAAATCAAGTTCATACGGTTCCAAATCATCAATTGTTCGCTTGGTGCTCCTTCAACTTCCTTCACGATTGACTCTTGATGTCTTCGTATAGTGTCTACCAAATCAACTAGCTTCCATTGTTCCATGGGAACTTCTTGGATTGCAGCAATTAAAGGAATATTTACCTCCCTATTTTGAAGTGAATCAGATTGGTTTTCTTCACTGCATGTCTTCCTTTGTGGCGCAAACCTTTGAGGAAACGGTGGTGGACGTTGAATGGCCTCCATCTCTTTAAGCCATCCGGATCTTGATCGAGGTCGAGAAGCTTTTGGTGATGAAGTTGGTTGTTCATTCTTGCCTTCGGCTGAAATCTCCTCATCTCCTTTTACTTGCTCATTGGATATAGCAGTAGGTGGTGGCATCGTAGGGAAAACAGGTGCTGAGGGTGGTGTTGAAGGCGAGATTGGTGCAAGTGGGGATGGAACATCAGGCGATTCCATCTTTTGAGCATACCACTGTTGAGTTTCTTCAATTGCATTGATTCCATATCCTTGTGTGTCTTCTCTCATATGTCTTTGCGGCGCATATGAGGGAATTTGGGTAGAAGCTCGTGACTGAATATTTATGAAGTCGGCAAACATCTTTTCTAATGAGGATATGGTGCGATTAGTTTGATCTACATACTCCTTCAACTCATTGCGAATTTCTGATATCTCTGACTCCTTTGTTGTGTCAGCTTCATTGGTTGTGCTGAATTGGTAAATGTTCTCAATCATGGTGTTGAGCAACTTCCTTGCTTCTTCGGGGGTTTTGAGTGTAAAACTCCCTCCACTAGCAGAATCAATGTTCATTCGATCTTCATACAGTAATCCATCATAGAAATTCTGGATCAAAAGTGCTTCACTTAGGTTGTGGTAAGGGCAGCTTGCACAGATCTCGTTGTACCTCTCCCAGTATTGATGCCACTTCTCGTCATGTAGTTGTTGACAAGTAGTGATTTTCTTTCTGACATCTGCACGCTTAGCTTCTGGAAAGTATTTGTTCAAAAATACTGTCTCCATTCCCTTCCAAGAGTTGATGGATTTCGGTGGCAGACGTAGGAACCAGCTCTTTGCTTTTCTTCCAATGTTAAAGGAAACGTTCTAAGCCTTGCTTGCTCTTGAGGTATCCCAATATGTGCAGCACATTTGATGAAGAAACTTTGTAGGTGTTCATGAGGATTCTCGTGAGATTCTCCTTGAAAAATTGGCAACATGCAGAGCACTCCAGAATTCAGTTTGTATGACTTATCCAAATCTGGATAATCAATACAGAGGGACGACACTTCACAATTGAAATTCAACTCCCTTAACGTACGTGATTGCTTCATTGGATCTTTTTCTATAAAAACAAAAACTCAGAGAAAAATTAGAAGTAAAAGTTCTTAAACAAAAATAAAAATTAAACACAGAAAATAAAGGAATTTTTTTTTCAAAAAACGTTTTTTTTCGCAATTTTTTTTATAACGCAAACCCTAAATTTTTTTTTAAAAACGCAATTTGTTTTATAGAAAAATGCAAAAAGAATTTTATTTTTTTTAGAGCAGATTAATTCTTGGATCTATTCTTACTTCCCTTCCCCGGCAACGGCGCCAAAATTATGACCGTGTCATCAATGACCATAAAATAATCCCCACAAAACCTAACTAGAGTAAATAGGGCAAGTAGGGGTCGAATCCCACAGAGAAGGGTGGTAAACTTTATCCCAAGAATAAATCTTTTATAGAGATTACTTTTAAAACAGAAAATAGGGGATTAAACAGATTAATTAAAAAGAAAGCAATTAAACTAAAAAAACTAAGAAAAATAAATTAAATCTAAAACTATAGCAAATTAAGAAAGCAGAAAATAATTAAAAGGTATACTTCTTCTCCAATGGTATAAATCAATCAAATTAACTATAGATTCTTGATTTAAAAGATGAATTTAATATTCTATTCTCAATTAAATAACTGGTCTAGGGAAACCCTAACATGTATATTAGATAATATTACCTTGGCCCAGCTTATATTATCCATTTTATTCTTAACAACCAATTGCCTTGGTCCAGCTCCTCAGTTGATAAGAACAAAGCATTAAGAACAGTTTTACATTTTTCACACATGCATAACAAGTATAACCAAACTTATTCTTTCAAATAAGGTTAATTAATACCTTGGGAGGAATTGGTCCTTCACCCGCAATTCTTACCACACAATCAAACTTGAATTGGTCTTTCTAAGTTTGATTTAACAATAGATCTATCAAATCATATCAATAGCTGCAGTTCTAAATCCACAATCATCAAGATCATAAAATTAAAACAGGGAATTAATAACTATCAACCAAGAACAAACATCAAATTATAATCACACAAATCTCACCATAATCAATTGATTGATTCACCAAAGGATAAGAAGTATTAATGGTTTAGCTACTCATGGACAAATCCATGAGAGGCATAAGAAAACTTACAAAACTTGAAGAGGCAAAATCTCCTTCTTGAAATCTCCTAGGGTTCCCCTCTCTATGCAAAGAGAGGGGTGCGGCACCCTTAACCTAAAACTAGAGAAAAAACTAGAATATTTTCTAAGAAAAAGATGATAGAGAATTGTGTATGGGATTGGGTTACATAAGGTGGCTATTTATAGTGGAAAAATAACTTAAAAACTCCTATTATACTTAGGATAGGACTCTAGGACGTTCTAGGCTCTAACTTAGTCTCCAAGTTGGATTAAAAGTCTTCTTAAAGTGAAATCTAAGTCAAAATAGGATCCTGGAATTTTCTGGAATCGTACAGAAAATTCGACAGCAATTTCGGACTTGAATATGGCAGAACTGGGCTTTGGACTTCAAAGGAAAGTTGTAGATCTCGGAATTAGCTTTCCAACGGCTACTCACGGGCCTAAAACGAACATCAGAGCAGAAAGTTATGGCCTTTTTACCGAGACTGCGCTGAATCCTAGTCCAAATAGGACTAGATGTGGAAATTACGGGATTTGGATATTTCCTTAGATATATGGGGCACAAATTGGGATTTTAACTCCAATTGTGGGCTTATATGGGCTGAGTATTATCCCATATAAAATATCCAAAAATCCTTAGCTTCCGGTCTTCTTCCGGGCTTGTCTTCATTCCTTTGTAATTAAGCTCCAAATCTTCAATTCTTGCTTCTTGAAATAATTCTTCAATAGTCTTCAAATCTTCAAAATATCTTCAAGAAATCTTCAAACACGAACTTCGAATCTTCAAATCTTCACTCCAAATTGCTAAGTCCATATTTGTGCAAAAAGTCATCAATTTAGCTCCAAAAAATAGTGAAAAACAACAAGTTTCCACTTTTCTTCTCTTCAAGACCTAAAAACAAAAATATTTACAAAATATGGTTAAATTTCACATAAAAATAGCAAAAAGTATAGGAAAATGATCATAAAAATAGGGTCTATTTTGGCTCGATCACCCATTGAACCTCAGCTTATAACCGATTTGGTCAAGCGCGGTTAGGTTCCCATTATTGATGTCTAAGGGTTATATTTTAGTCCCACACTACTTTTAGTCTCCCACACCTTATCTCTAGGCAATGCCTTAGTTAACGGATCCGATAAATTCTTTGCCGACTTTATGTAGGAGATAATAATTGTACTATTAGAGATCAATTCTCTAATGTAATCATGTCTTAGGCTTATATGTCTAGATTTTCCATTATAGACATTACTAAAAGCACTAGACATCGTCCCCTCACTATCACAATGTAAGGTTACAGGCGGCATGGGCTGAGGCCCAAAATCAATTTCAAGTAACATGTTTCTAATCCGTTCAACCTGTTTGCCCGCGGATGCTAAAGCTATAATTTCGGCTTCCATAGTCGAATGAGCAAGGCATGTTTGTTTCTTTGATGACCAACTTATAGCACCACCAGCTAATGTAAATAACCAACTCGAAGTTGAGTTATTATCACCTATTTTGGTGATCCAACTTGCATCGGAATAGCCTTCTAGTACTCCTGGAAAATTGGAATAACATAATCTCAACTTTGAAGTATGTTTAAGGTAACTAAGTACCATTTCAATTGCTTTCCAATGATCCATACTAGGATTATGTGTAAATCTTGACAATTTACTAACAACATATGCTATATCCGGTCTTGTACAATGCATAGCATACATTAAGCTCCCTATGGCGCTTGCATATTTCAAATGTTCAATTGGTCTTGCATCATTTTAACTAGTATAACACTTGCATCATATGGAGTAGTGTATTCTCTAATCTTTAAATAATTAAACTTATTTAAAAGTTTCTCTATGTAATGAGTTTGACTTAACATAAACCCATTATCATGTCTGATGACTTTAATGCCCCAAATAGTATCTAATTCTTTAAAATCTTTCATCTTAAAAGTAGAAGTAAGAAATTTCTTAGTTTCATTGATACCAATCATATTAGTACCAAAAATCAGCATGTCATCAACATAAAGACAAATAACCACTCCATATTCACTAGTAAATTTTGAATATATGCATTTATCGGCTGTATTATGCCTGAAACCAAAAGACAAAATGGCGGTATCAAACTTTTCATTCCATTGTTTCGGAGCTTGCTTAAGACCATAAAGGGATTTAACAAGCTTACACACTTTATTTTCATTACCGGGAAGAATAAAACCTTCCGGTTGCTCCATGTAAACTTCTTCCTTAAGGTCACCATTCAAAAACGCAGTTTTTACATCCATTTTATGTATATGCAACTTATAAATGGAGGCTAGAGCAAATAACACTCTAATAGAGGTAATTCTAGCCACCGGTGAATAAGTATCAAAATAATCAATTCCTTTCTTTTGAGTGAAACCTTTAGCAACCAATCTTGCTTTAAAGGTTTGTAATGAACCATCAGAATTATATTTCCTTCTAAAAACCCATTTATTCTTAATAGGTTTTGAACCCAGAGGCAAATCAACTAGAACCCAAGTACCATTAGCGATAATTGAGTCTAATTCATCATTTACGGCTTCTTGCCAAAAGGTAGCATCCGTCGAAGCTAAAGCTTCCTTTAAGGTCTTAGGATCATCATCAACACTTAATACCTCAAAAGTGTTTAGAAGACTATCTCTACTTCCTTCAACAAAGAAAGTGATAAAATCTGAATCAAGATCTTTTTCTTTTCTTGGCGTTTGACTTCTTCTAGGTTCATTACTTTGATTTCCAGAACTATGAGGTATGTTAATACCATCATGTATAACATTATCTTGCACACATATTTTCGAAAAATTCAACATGAATGGATTCAACAATCACATTCAATTCCAAATCTAGTAATCTATATGCCTTTGAATTTTGAGCATATCCTACAAAAACATATTTAATATACCTCTAGAACCAAACTTTTCTCTTTGAGAATCCGGAAGCCTATAATAAGCTATACACCCCCACACTTTAAAATACTTTATATTTGGTTGCCTTTCATTCCAAATCTCATACGGTGAAGTATGAATACTCTTGGATAGAATTCGATTAACCTTCTCCCCATAAGTTAAAAGATAATTTAGCATTCAATAACATTGAGTTTACCATATCAACCAAAGTACGATTTTTTCTTTCCGCCAAACCATTTTGTTGGGGAGTAAAGGGGGCTGATTGTCACAACGTCCGGGTCCGGGGGGTCCGAACCCTGCCGCTGAACGACTTTAAAAAAACAAAGGGAGTCGCCACTAATCTTTTTTAACCTGGATGTGATTAGCCACCTATCAGATTATTAAGCCTAATGTTAACCTAAGCTTGGCGAAGGTAACACTAAACCTAATAAACGGTCTTCTAACCAGAGTCCTAAAGGTTCGGGAATCGGGTACGCGTGGGGAAGGATTAGCACCCCCACGACGCCCGTCAAAAGACGGCACTGACTAGCCTAGACTTAACTATGGGTTTCTGTCATTGGTTGTTTTTGTTTTTAATAGTTTCATGCCATTAAGCTCTTTTACTTACCGATTATTATGTTCCCCTTGGTTCTTAAGGGACTCCTAGACTAAGCCATCTGATTATTTACTTAATTACACCGAATTAATCTTATTACTGATTCACTTAATTACTTAATTTCACCGAGTTAAATTGATTAACAATTTACTTTATTTAATTACCAATTTATCAGATTAAGTTGATTACCAGATTTACTTAATTACACTGAATTAAGTTTAACTACTGATTTACATGATTACGTTGTTTTAAACGAATTGCTGTTTTATTTAATTACACCAAATTAAGTTAGTTACCAATTTACTTAACTACACCGAACTAAGTTGATTACAAAATTACTTAGTCTAATCTCTAATTTTCTTAATTACACCGAATTAAGTTGATTACAAAATTATTTAGTCTAGTCACCAATTTACTTAATTACACCGAATTAAGTTGATTACCAAATTACTTAATTTAATCACCAATTTACTTAATTACATCGAATTAAGTTGATTACCAAATTACTTAACTTAATTTCCAATTACTTAATTACACCGAATTAAGTTGATTACCAAATTACTTAGTTTAATCACCAATTTACTTAATTACACCGAATTAAGTTGATTACCAAATGACTTAATTTAATTACCAATTTACTTAATTACGCTGAATTAAGTTGATTACCAAATTACTTAACTTAATCACCAATTTACTTAATTACACCGAATTAAGTTAATTACCAAATTACCTAATTACCAATTTACTTAATTACATCGAATTAAGTTAATTACCAAATTACTTAATTAATCACCAATTTACTTAATTACACCGAATTAAGTTGATTACCAAATTACTTAATTTAATTACCAATTTACTTAATTACACCGAATTAAGTTAATTACCAAATTACTTAATTTAATCACCAATTTACTTAATTACACTGAACTAAGTTGATTACCAAATTACTTAATTTAATTACCAATTTACTAATTAATCCCTTTTAATTACCGATTTACTGATTATTACTTTCACCTTGACTCTTAATTATCGATTTACTGATTATTATTTTTTGACTCTTAATTATCAATTCTACTAATTATTATTACTTTGATTCTTGATTATTAACTTTATTGGGGTACTGGACTGTTAGTGCATGAATGCATATGATGCATGTTTTTCCGGGTTAAGTGCATTTTTACCAAATAATTATACGAGGAACACCATTTGGGGACCCGCCACTCATACTGGCTAAAACCCCCATCTGGATAATCCAAGCCTAGGAAATCCAAATTGAGACTGACAAAAATTGTCAAAGTCCTAATTAATCGTTCCATCATTGGGTCCAATTCATTATTCTCAAATGACTAGGTATAATAATAATAGTAAAGGAAAAATAAACATGGATGCACGTGAACCCTACCATTCCTTATATTCAACTTTATCCTATTAAAGCCCAATATTAAAACTAGAATATACAAATTCAAGCCCAAATTAGAAAAAGAAGAAAAAAGACAAGGCCCAAACAAACTAGAAAATCCAAAACAAACTAAGCCTAACAATAGGAAAAAGCAATTAAATCTAACCAACAACTATTTGAAAATCCCAAAGCATTTTAAGGCCCAAGGGGAAACCTAAGCCATATTTTATTCCAATTTTGCTAATTAATAAGTAGAGGCAACCCAAATTCTAGAACTTCTAAGGCTTAAATCCAAATTAAAAACTTAAATAAATCCTATTTTATTATTTCATTTCTAGGTTATAGGCTTATCTATTAATCAAAATATCCAAACTCTATTATTAATCTAAACTACCCTAATTATATTCAATTCTTAGAATGCTTAACATACTAATTCCTAAATAATTCT
Source organism: Corchorus capsularis (assembly GCA_001974805.1). Taxonomy (NCBI): domain Eukaryota; kingdom Viridiplantae; phylum Streptophyta; class Magnoliopsida; order Malvales; family Malvaceae; genus Corchorus; species Corchorus capsularis. The sequence continues at coordinate 15,366 of AWWV01006817.1, forward strand.
TATTCTAAATTTCGAATCAATCTATCTAACATATATATATTTGTTTATTATTTTTTTTCTACCAAAGATTATTTCTTTCCAATTATTTTAAGCTAAATAATGTTAATCTCATTAAACTAAATTAACAGGCACCTAATTGGACAAAGTTAAAACCTAAAGGACCAATTCAGACCAATACAGGAACCTTATTGAAAACGGAACGGAGTTTACGTCCTTAATCAGAATAAACGTAAAACTTTCAGGGGGCCTAATTGAATAATTAACTAAAGTGCGGCCTAAAATAACCTAATATAACCCTACATACGTCATACCTATATATAACACGTTTAAACGGAAATTAAAACAAAGAAACCCTAAATTTAACCTGTTACCTTCTCTCTCATTCCGTCGGAAATCGCTCCTCCGTACCAGTCACCGTGCGCCGCCGCGTCGGAGTATTTTCCGGTCACCGATGGCGTTCAAACTTCGCCGATAGGCTCTCCTTGACTCCCTGAATGCAGCGCCGGTGTTAGTTCCTCGCGAATCCCCTTAGAACTCACTAGATCTAGCTTCACCGAAACCAAACCCTAACTTTCCGATCGAGAGATCCGCTGTCCGATTGCTCCGCTCCTTAGGTATGTTGACATCTTCCCTTTTCTTACTCTTTTCACTGAGGTAGTTTGTAAACTAAGGCCAAAAACTGGAATATCATGGATGTCATTTTAAGAACTCTAAAGTTTCTGTTTTTGTTGTTGTTTTTTTTTTTTAAATGAACGGTTGGAGCTAAGGATGAACAAGTGAGAAGCTAGGCTAACAGGGTGAAGAAAGGTAAAGTTTTCTCTTTTCTTTCTTTTTTTGAATTTTTTTTGTTTATGTAGAACTATGAAAAGAAAATGAAGGTCTCTCTTTTTCTGTATTTTCTGATCACCGGCGAAAATGAAAACTACTGAAAAAAAGAACTAGGGTTTTTGTGCTTTTTTTGGGATCTGTGTTTTTTCTTTAGGAATAGTGGGTATATATACTACTATTAGTCTAAAAAAATGGAAGGCTGAAGATTTGTTCATGATTTAATCTATGGCTCTAAAAAAATCGTGCATGGGCATCCTTGCCTGTTTCTTATTGGCCTGTTTGAATGCTGAAGTGGCATTTCATTTTCTTGTGATTGGCTAGTCTCCTTTTTGAAGCATTTTGATCCTGTAGGCTTTACATTGTTTGCTTGCTGTCCTCTGGCCTTATTGTAATATCAAATTCTTGTTGATGTGTGGTGATATTTGCTTGCTGAATTCTTGTCCACCTTTGAACTTTGCCATGTGTCCTTTTGACCTGTGTTTCTCTTGATCTAATGATTGTACTTGATTCTTGATGATGTATGTGTCACATGCAATTTTTTGCATTACATCACCTTTGCTGAGTTGTGAGCTGAGTGTCGCAACGTCCGGCCGGGGTACGAGCCCTACCGTTTAACGACTTAAGGAACTAAAACTAATGGGAGTCGCCACTAATCTTTTTTAACATAGGTGTGATTAGCCACCTATCAGATTATTTAGCCTAATGTTAACCTAAGCTGGGCGAAGGTAACATTAAACCTAATAAACGGTCTACTAACCAGAGTCCTAAGGGTTCGGGAGTCGGGTACGCGTGGGGAAGGATTAGTACCCCCACGGCGCCCGTCAAAAGACGGCACTGACTAGTCTAGACTTAACTATGGGTTTCCGAGTTTGGTTGTTTTCTATCTTTAAATATATTCATGCGTATTTGGCTCTTTTATACTGACTAAATTACTAACTAACATACTCCTCTCTCCTTTTTATTAACTACCATCTTTACTAATTATCCTCTTTTTACTGATTACCATTTTTACTTTTGCCACCTTTATCATTTTTACTCTTTTCTTACTCTTTTTACTAATTACCCTTTTTTTACTCTCTTTTATTGATTACCACTTGTTACTCTTCTTTTTCTCTTATACTGACTACCATTTTACTCTTTAAATTATTGATCACCTTTTACTCTTTACTGATTACTCTTCACTAATTACCATTTTGCTCTTACTGATTGATATTTTACTCTTACCGATTACCTTTTACTGATGACTATCACCCAATTACTTTTTACTACTCTTTGCCATTTTTACTTTTACTGATTACTCTTTGCTTTTTCCTCTTTACTGATTACTATTTTACCCTCTTGAACTTAATTATTATTTTCATTCTTTGAATTTAATCACCATTTGTCATTTTACTCCTTGGATTTAATTACCATTTTACCATTTTACTCTTTACTTATTACTCCCTACTTTTAACCATTTTTACTTTTTACCGATTTACTGATTATTTCTTTTACTCTTACTCTTAATTACCATTTTACTGATTACTTCTTTCACTTTCACTCCATTTTACTGATTACTTCTTCTACGGGTTACTTCTCTTGGTTACCATTTTTCTGATTACTTCTTTTAATTTTGTTCTTTTACTTTTACTGATTACTTCTTTTACTTTTGCCCCTTTTACTGATTACTTCCTTTACCGATTACTTCTCTTGATTACGATTTTTCTGATTACTTTTTTTTACTTTGACTCTTTAATTACTGACTTTACTGATTAATCTCTTACCTTGACTCTTAATTATCAAATTACTGATTAATCCCTTTTTACTTAATTACTGACTTACTGATTACTATTACCTTGACTTCCTTACTCCTTTTGCTCTTATTTTTTTAATTACTGATTGACTAATTACTTCATTAATCCTTTTACTTTCCTTTTTACTTCTTTTATCATCATTTTTTTGCTTGATTACTGATTATCTCTTGATGCATGGATGCATATGATGCATGTATTCCGGTTCAACAACTATTTTACCGAGTGGTTATACGAGAGGCATAATTTGGGCACCTTCCACTTGATTGGTAAGACCCCTAAATGAATACCTCAAGCCTAGGAAATTCGGATTAAAATTGACAACTCTGTCGACATTTCAACCGATTATTCCGTCATCGGGTCCAATTCATGACAATGCATTTAATCAACAGTATAATTGAAACTTAAACATGAATGCACATGTTCACCTTGACATTTTTCTTGAATTTTTATTAATCTATTGACAACTAAACTAAAATATGAAATTAAACTAGCTCTAGAATTTCATTTTCACCAGTTTATCCAAAATTAAGCTAAATTACTTAAACTAAATAATGAGACTAAAATTTAAATTAAACTAATGTGAACTAGACTAAGCCCAAACATAACTCTTAAATTTTTCCCAATTACTAAACCCAAAAACATAAGCAAAGTTAACAGCCCAAGTACATAAGCAAAGTTAAAAGCCCAAATGCAGCAAAATTTAGAAGCCCAAGTCTAGAAAGCATACCCAACCTGAAATCGACCGGACGGGTTTTGGGAATGGGTTTGTACCGGTTCGGGTCGGGTCAAGTCGAGCGGGTTGCTATAAATAATTAACTTAAAACCCTAGTCTCGTCTTCTTCTTTTCTCTCCTAAACTGTCGCTGCTGCCTCCTAGCCGGATATCGTTTCCTCCGCCCAAACCATCGTGTGTCGCCTCGCCGGAGAAGATTCCGTCCACCATTCATTCCCGAAAACTCCAGAAACACTTGATTCAACCACCTAGAGCCATCCTCGGTGTTATTTTTTCGGAAAGAAGCCTCTTTCCTTGTCAAATGAGTTCTAACAGGCCGAAAAAAACCTTCCTTCAGATCTCGGTTCTTTGACCGTCCTATGCTTATCACCACCAACTATGTTACTCTCCTCCTTAAAACTTATATGCCTACCCTTCTTGATCATCAAAACAACACCCCAATAACCCTGATTGCGGTCTAAATTTATCCCCTTTCTCTATTCTTCCAAAACCCTCAAACAATTTCGACAAACAACCTCAGATTCAAATGATTCCCCATATAACCAACTATGAACCCTAACTCTAAAAGGAACGAAGAAAAGGGAGGAAAAAAGGAAACTGGCAATGGATTCAAACGTTTATTTGGGTGAGCTCTCTTCTTTAACTTTCTGTTCTCCTCTCTTTATGTATAAGTTTCTGTTACTGAAGAACTATGAATCTGCTAGCCTAGAACCCTCATTTTCCAAAACTAAAGCCCTCTAATTTCTATACAACCGCCCCCTAATTCTCTAAAAAAAAAAACTCTGCTTGCTTTCCCTCTTTTCTTTCTATTTTCTGCCTCCTCAAAACTCTCATCTCCTAAAACCCTCCTGTAAAACCCTAAACTTCTCCCCTTTCCTAAAACTTTTTCCTTCTCTCTCCTAAAACCTTAGCCCTCTGTTTTTTTCCTCAAACTTCCTCCCTTTTCTCCGTCCAAACTTCCCCTATTTATTATATTTTTTTTGCTTTACTTGCTCACCAATTTTCTGTTTTTGTTTGTTTCTGCAGGGGATTTTAGATGTGCACGTGTGAGTGAGGTGAGCTGGTGAAGGTGCAGTTTCCTCCCTCTCCTTTTGCAATTTCTGATTTTTTTTTCTTTAAATACTAACTGAACTTGTTTTTTTATACAGGTGGAGACAAAAGAGAGAAAATTGTGAGCTGTCAAAGTGATTCACTATCCTCAGGTACTCTTTCTCTATAAACCGACTCAAATTTGGGGATTGCTTTGTTGATTTTCTCTTAAAGACTGATTGAGTGATCCTCTGACTTTTTGATAATTAAGAATGCCTTGTGTGATCGGTCTTGTTGCTTTGTGTGCATTGCCTGTTGCCTTTTATGTTCACTTTGCTTGCTGCCCTGCTTGGTTTGATTGGTTTTCTCTATTCACGATTGCCTGTTACCTTACTTTGCTTGTAATTGCCTTATTCTCTGCGTTGCTTGTAATTGCCTTATTCTCTGCCATGGGGTGCTGCAATTAAGCCCTGTTGATGCGCATTTGGTTTAACTGCCTTGCAATTGGCTTGATTGATCTATTTAAGCACATTCTCATATCGCACACGCTGCACCGTTAACCTTCGGTGCTGTAGAATTAAATCGAAAATGACTTGCTGTTTCTGCTGCCATGTCTGCAATTTTCATGAAACTAGCATGTATTGAAGTGCCCATGATTCTGTCATTAATTATCCCCATTGCTTTTTCTTTGTGATGTCATTGATCAGCTCCTTTTCTTTTGATGAAATGAAGATAATGCAGTGTGTGCATTGTGGCAATGTGTTATTGCGTGAAAATCTATGACTACATGTTTGATGGATATATGAATGGTGGACTGAGAATGCAAGTTAGAATGCATGTTTATGCTTAGAAATGAAGTTTAAGGAAAAGAGAAATGAATGCTGATGCATGTTAGATATGAGATTCTTATGCTTGCTATGAAATGTCCATGCCATTTTTGACTTATTATGTGTTGCTGAATGCAATGCATGTGATGGTGTGTGATGAATTGTCATGGAACATGTATGTAGGGAGTTGAGGAGTTCAAGGAAATGATCTGTTTAAACCAAGGATCAATTGAAAGGGAAGGCCGAGGAAACAAGTCTTGCTTTTTAGTTCAATTTTTGTATTTTCTTTTAATTCCTATTTTTGGATTTGTAGACTAAGAAACAAATGAAAAATCTTTTTGTATTTTGGAAAAATATGTAAACCTAAAACAAGCAACATGAGAAATAAAATTCTTTTTTTTTTTATGATTTTCTAATTTCTATATTTTTGGCCTTTTGTAAACAAAAATGCAAGAATATATTTATAGTAAAGTGGAGGAAAATGGGCCACCCTCAATCACCCATGGCCTAAAAGTAAGTTCAAGTGCCAAAATTCGCCCAATTAAAGTCTAAGGTTCAAAAGCATATGATCAACAAGAAAAGATAGTCCAATTAAACTAATATGAATCAAATTATATTACTAACATGATTTCATATAAGGTAAATGGCTAAATTGCTAATGCCTAATTGGTAATATGAATGCTAATGCCTAATTAGTAATGTAATCTAATAAAACTAAATGTTAATTGGCAAATAGTTTAACAAAAGGACTAACCTACCAAGGAGTTGAAATGGGCTACTAATTGACTAAAGTGCTACTGAATGTGCAATTGACTAAAATGCTCATGAATGTGCAAATGACCAAAATGCTCCTGAATGTGCAAATGACCAAAATGCCCCTGGATGACCCTAATGCTAACTCGACCCCAAATGAAAGGATATAGGACAAAAACGGGTGTCTACACTGAGGTGGCTTTTCCCCACTGAATTTATGTTGAACTGGACTTTCCCTTGCTCCTGATTCATTGCAGGCTTGTGTGTGCATGTGTCTGTAGCCTGTTTAAGTGTGCAGTAAACACTTATTTGTGTCATTTTTCTGCTGTACTTCCTGCTTTTGAGCTTGTGATACTTCCCCCTTTACTAACCTTTGGATGGTGTCATTTTTACTTGGTATCCAGTGTCAATGGCTCAGATATGCTCTTTTAATCTTAAATTTTGCTTGTTTGCTTACTGAATTCCTTCTCAAGACCAACTCTGAATTTTGCAAAACTTGGTCGGCAAGTCCTGCTTAATTCCTCTGTTAATCACTCCTTTAGTTTGTCTTCTTTTGTTAAGTGATGCTAATGCTCTTGCTTTGTCTCCTTGAATGGGTTGTTTTTTTCTAAAAGAAATTACCAAGGCTGAGGTGGCGAGGGGGACCATCCAAGCTTGGTCCCCCATGCCCAAAGAAGATAAGTACTTCACTGCCTTAGTACTAATTAAATACTGCTTTTAGCTTAATTGTTGCTAACTCGTTCCAAATTTTGCATTTTTGCAGCAACTTTGTGAAGGAATTTGAAATCTTAAGCTTGGGAGGGACCGGTTAAGGAGAGAATAAAGAGATCTTTGTTACTTATTTGGCCTGTAATTTTTGAAGTGACATGTAATTTGGATTTGATTTTTTACATTTGTTCTGTAATAAAGGCTTGTATTACTTATATTCCAAATGGCTCCAAATACTCAAGCCCCAAAAGAAACCATGCCTAATAGCAAAGCAATGGCCTAAAGCAAAGAACCCCAAAGTGAAATTAGAAGGAATTATGGTAAGCTTGACCTAATAAAGAGATGGCCCAATGCTGAAGCCCAAAAGCAACTTAACCCAATCTGGACCAATTTTTTAAGAAATGAATAATGAAGGAAGAGGTAGATAACTAACTAAAAAGCTCAAGGAAATGAGTTATAAAGAAGGGAAAAGCTTACTCTTTATCTGAGCAAAGGTTTGGGCCTAATTAAAATTGCGGAAAGGCCCAACTAATACAAATGAAAATCCAAAATTATGTGTCTCCACTGATCTTTGATGAATAATTCCATGAACTTTCACAGAATTCATCAAAATCATCAGAGAAATATTCTCCTCCTCTATCACTTCTTATAACTTTAATTTTCCGTTCCTTTTGATTCTCAACTTTTGCCTTAAATTCTTTAAATGCTTCAAATGCTTCATCTTTTGTTTTAAGCAAATGAACATGGATATATCTTGAACAATCATCAATGAAAGTGATAAAATAACGTTTACCACCTCTTGTTAATTTTTCATTAAGTTCACATATATCCGTATGTACCAAATCAAGAATTTGTGTTTCACGATTTACCTTTTGAAAAGGCTTTCTAGTAATTTTCGCTTGTGCACATACTTCACATTTATCAACATAATCATGTTTGCAAGTAAAATAATCATGTGAAGCCATACACTTAAGAGTAGAATAATTTAAATGGCATAATCTAGCATGCCAAAGATTAGAGGATTCAACATTATAAAGAGAACCAGCCAAGTAAACAGAAACTGAATTTGTTTCATTAATACTTAACTTGAACAAGCCATCAAGGGAATAACCCTTGCCAATAAACACACCATTCTTGGTGATTACAACTTTGTCAGATTCTAAGAGTATCTCAAAGCCACGTTTAATAAGTAAACTTCCAGAAACTAAGTTCCTTTCAACATCAGGAACATGATAAACATTCACTAGAATGAGCTTTTGGCCTGATGTAAAATTCAGAGTTACATTTCCTTTGCCAACAACACGAACAACAGTCTGATTTCCCATAAACACTTTAGATTCATCTTCAACATAAGTGTTAAAGAGATCTTTGTTGTTGCAAATGTGTATGGTTGCACCAGAATCAATGAAGAAATCAGAATTTGCAGCAACAACCGCATTCACTTTAGTGACAAAAGCAACCTAATCTCATCATTCACTATGTTTGCTTCATTGGTCTTAGAAGTAGAACCAAATCTCTTGTCTTCCTTTTTCTTGTAACGACATTCGTTAATGAAATGCCCTTTCTTGCCACAATATAAGCAAGTTTTGTCACTCTTGCTGTTCTTCTTAAAGCCCTTGTTATTGACTTTAAGGCTCTTAGACTTGTCTGACTTGTTTCTAGACTTTGTCCAACCATAAGAACTTGTGATTTGTTCTTGGAACTTTCTGCTGCATCTTTGTCCTTGGACATTTTCTCATCCCCGATTCGAGTCTCACACTCAATCTGCAGATGAGTCTGAAATTGCTCCATAGTGAAATTTTCACTTTGCAACAAAATCTTCTTTCGATAATTGTTCCAAGAAGAGGGCAGTTTTGACAGAATCGCACCAATCTGAAGTGCATCAGGGATTGCAACATCCAAATCGCATAACCTGGAAAACAGAATTTGCAGTTCATGGACTTGATCCATGACAGGCTTATCATCAGTTATTTTGAAATCAAAATAATTCAAGGCTAAGAACTTATCTGTTCCACGTTTTTCATTCTGATATTTTGTCTCCGAAGCATTCCAAATTTCACGAGGAGTTTGCAGTGGAGAGTACAGATCATACAGACGATCAATGAGTGAATTAAGAATAAGGCCATGGCAAGTCAATAGATCATTCTCACGAGTCTGCCGTTCAGCCCTTTGTTCATTAGTATGCTCTGGTGTTGCAGCATGCAAGTCAGGAAGATTTTCATCAAGCACGTAGAACACCTTGACAGTTGATAAAAGGAATTTGATCTTGTCCTTCCACCTTGTATAATTGGTGCCCATCAAATTGATTGAGTTTTCCAACATCTTGTTGAGCCAAAATCTTCATGGTTGCATCATTGATAGCCATGGATGATCAATTTTCGAACCACGAAATCAACAGAACAATAGTGTATTTGAATTGTTAGAGAATTTCTGAAAATAAGAAAAGAGAAACAATACTTTGAGGAGTCAAGCTTTCTCAAATACAATATTGTCGGACTATTTCACAAACAAGTTGTATTTGGGATACAACAAAACCGCTTAAGAACAACCAGAGAGAAGTAGAATTATTGGTGTATTAAAAAATGGGAAAACAAGTTTTATTTATAGAACGTGATCAAAGACATCTCTTCAAGGTAACTGTTCATTAATAGATATCTATTAAACTTGAAAAACTGTAAATACAGTTTTTGACAATATATCGCATTCAAAAAATGCCTCTTAACCAAAAAATGATATATGAACAAAAAAAGATTAAGACTTAGAAAAAAATTCTAAGCCATTTAAGAGCCCATGTGCCCCCAGTGCCCTATCAAAAACTAATAAAATTAGTCTATTACCTAGCCCTAATAGTAGGTGTATCAAGTCCATATGACTTGAAACCCCCACTTGACCCATGTTATCCAAGATATTTTTAAAGGCATCTAACTCTTTATAAAGCACTTTAACTTTTGATTCCTAAGCAATGTGGGATAAACCACCCAAAACAACAAACTATATAACACCCTGCTCATTCGCGTCGGATTTTTTTTGTTTGTAATTGGAACTGAGTAATTTCAATCCTAAGTAAAATTTTAATAACAATTAAGTTAAATGGAAGGAAATATTGTTAGAATTCTAATGTCTACTCAAACATATATAATTATCTACTGGAGAAAAGAAAAGGAGTTTTACTTTGATTATAATTCAATGTTCTAAATATTATTTATAAATATTATTTGGAATTCCAAATATATAATAATATATATTGGTTTTCTCCTGACCAATCAAATTTTGGACAAATGTCAGCAAGAGAACAGTCAAATACTAAGCATACAATAGTTTGGGGATAACTTTAATAATAAGGTATATAAGGTATAGTGTGCATCTAGGTTTGGTGGGTGAATCTACCAATGGGGGCGGCTGCGTACGCAAGGTCTCGAACCTGGGGGCGGTTGCATACGCATGGTCTCGAACCTGAGACCTGTTTAAGCTGGAAAAAGCTGCTTGCCACTTAATCCAACCCCACATTGGTAAAACTTCTTTTTCTTTTTCGGTTATGGGGAGAAATTAATTAGAAAAGAGAGGGCACAAATATATAGAGTTTAGTGGTCTTTAAAACATGTGGTGGACGGCTGAGATACACTTCCAAAAGTGGATCCTAGAATCATCGTCAACTTGTTTTTCTATTTTTTAGAGGGGTACAAGTAAAATCTCATTACAATCGGAATAAATATCTATCGTGAGACTTGAACCTATGACCTCACGGTCCAGAAACAGTGCACCTACCAGTTGAACTAACAACTCGGGTGCGATGTTTCTCCTTTTCTTTTTCCCTCATTCATTTGTTAGTGGCAATTTCTTCTAGGCCGAACTTAGTGGTAGTCGCGAAAGGAAAATACACCGGATCGAGTGGTAGCAGCTCGTTCCAGCTTAACTAGCTCACAAGTTTGAGACCTTGCGTACGTAGCAGCTCCCGTTGGTAGACTCACCCATGAAAAAACTAGATGCGTGACGTGTGTCAAATCCGAATTTCATAGCAAAGGTCTACATACTAGGTGGGGAAGGGGAAAAAAAGATAGGAAAATACATTTTCTTTTAGGTAGAAAAATGCCTTTTTCCTTTCTAGGTTTTTCAAACTATCCATATTTTTATCCACCTTTTTTCTTTGTATTATAATTTTAAACAATGATAAGTATTTGATGCATTGTCAATAGATTTTTTAAACTTTATAAACCGGTTAAAATTTTGTTACAAAAAAAATAAACCTGTTAAAAATTGACACATACACTATGAGGTCATTTGTTGCTTTCCATGGAATAACTCTCCATAGACGAGTGATTTCAGGGAAAGTAACAATTAAATTTCATGGATAGTAGTTTCAATGGTTTGGTTTATCAGCACTTTCCTTGGAAAATAATCCAATTTTAATGAAATTTACACTTTCCATTGGTGAGAAAAAAACTTTCTCTACCCCCTCCATGGTAAAGTATTTTCCCACCTATCAAGGAAAGTTAGGTGCCCTTAAAATTTACTTTCCCACCTTATTAATCTAAACAAACTATGGAAGTCTTTCCACCCTATTACTTTCCAGGGAAAATACTCGACACAAACACCCTCTATAAGAAAATAACGGAATTGTAACCATAAATTGGTACCAGAAATTTACAAATTTGGTTCCGAATCTTAAATTGTGACCATAATTGTGATCAATATCAAAAGGTCAATATTAAACAAGTCGCAAACACATTGCGACCAAAAAAGGCTAATTGGCCACAAATTTGCAACCATGATTATTCTAGTTGCAAAAATTGTTACAACTTTTAGTCCAGCATTGACGATTATTGATGCGCAATTTGCGACTAGAAAAACTAGTATCAAGTTTGGTCTCATATATTTGTTAAGTGACTTTTTAAGTTTGACAACTGTTGCAACCAGCTTATTAGAGGTGGCAAATGGGCCAGTCGGGTTGGGTGCATTTAGGTCATATTTTTTCAGGTTCTGGTCAAATTAGGGTTTGGATCAATTTAAAGTCAGGTTTTTTAGAGTTTGGGTCAATTTCAGGTCAGGTTAATTCGGATTCGGGTTGGTTTTGGCTAGATCATTTACATTTTTTTTCTCTTTGAGATGACTAATGACATTTACCTTTTTAGTGTCTCGTGTAAAGTCGAATCGACACACATGACATATATGACGATGACGTATCCTAAATCATGGACACACATTGTGTTTTCTAAAAAAAAGGTGTCACGTGTAAAGTGGGACCGATACACATTATGTATGCTAAATTTTTAATAAGTAATAATAAGTAATTGGGAAAGTTAGCAACGACTAATAGAGTAATAATGGTTGATTATTCTTCGTGCCGAGAAGACAAGTGGCTAAAGCCTAAGATGAAAGTGTTTGTTTCTTTTGACAAACGGCCTAATGGATTTTTATAATTCTTTTTTGTTAAAAATGCTTGTGATATTAATGATGTATCAATATCATATATATCTTCTATAGTTCTATTGACTATCATAATGTATAAATGTTAGCATACTGGTTATGTTTTGATCTATTAGCGTATCGTGGCTCATGGGTAAATCAATATTACCATATCCATAAGTTTGAAATCGTATTTATTCAAGGTAAATAATTTTTAGGAAGAGAGATTAAAAATGTATAACCAACATAATAAATAATACTACTATTTAACTAAATTTATAAAAAAAAATTTATAAATTATTTAATTTACCAATTTTTTATTTAATTACAAATTTCCTTATTTATAAATATATTACTGTATTAGTATTGAATTCGGATATTTTCAGGTTCGGGTTTCTTTCGGGCTCGGGTTCGGACGGGTTTATATGTTTGACTTTTTGGTCAATCGGGAATTGTTCAGGTTCGGGCTCGGATTATTCAGGCGGATTTTTTCGGGTCAGGTTCATTTTGCCACCTTTATAGGTTATAGTTACCATGCATGTTTGTCACACTTTTTGTGACCAAATTTATGACAATCTTTTCACTAATAATTGTACATCATCCAGATTAACAACAATAGAAACTTGTTAGAAAATATCAATTGGGTTCCTTCCCAACTTTGTGTGCTTCCTTTCCTCTCCCCCAAAAGATTATGTAAAAAACACACAAACATTCTATCAAAAACACATATATACATAATTAATCCCAAAAATAAATCCCTAAACATATATCTCTTAATTAAATATGTATTTATTATTAAAAATATACCCTAAAATATATTTCAACCCTTTAACCCTACTTGTGTAGTTGCAGGAGCAGGCCTATATTACAATGAGGGTGGGCACGGGGCAGAGACCTATATGCTCACTACAAACAAAATTTCATATACTGACGGGCAAAAAATCTTTGGTGAAATTGAAAAATCTGTTGGTATAGGCATAGAAATAGGATTACTCTACACCAACGGTTGGCTCAGGTGTAGGTATATGTCTTATATATACTGACGGTACCAAAACACCGCTGGTATAAGTGATCTATACCAACAGAATTTTACTGTAACTATAAATTGCCATTGGTGGATGACATTTTTTTAGTGGCCTGTGTAGTTGCACGGGCTCACCCTCCATTTCTAAAACTCTTCCCATTTTATTTTAAATTTTGGATGGTACCCACTCCAACTCGATCAAGTGTGCATACCCTTAATTGATTAATTCATCATTGTGCCCTTAATTCATAGTCCATAAACCATTAAGAATATTTTTTGTATATGTATAAACCTGCCTACTCCCCTACATTTGTCCCTCAAGTTCATTGCAGTGTATGGGATAATTTTTTTATTATACATTAATACGTTATATGTACATCAAATAAAAAATTTAAAAAAACATTATAATAGGAATTATTTAATAAACTTTCGAATTTATGAAGTCAACTTCTCGAATCTTTCAGGTTTTGGATTATTTGAGGGTCGTTGAGATTATGGGTCATTAGGGTTTCAGATGACAGGTTCGGGTCGTTTACTATTCTAGTCAAATTGGGTTAGATCAAGTTCAAATTCAAGACTAATCAGGTCAGGTTTCTCCAATCGAGTTAGCTTTTGTCGGCTCACAAAATCCAAAAATTTCACAATAGATTTTTTTAGAGCTTAATAAATATTTTAACCCTTAAACTTATAAGAAAAGGACAATTTAAACCTTAAGTTTTCAAAATTGTCAATTGCATGCCTGAACTTCTTAAAAATGGACAAATTAGCCCTTTTTAGATGAAAATTGATTAAAATTCATTCCAATTGGACTGGAATTAACATTTTTTGTACAAAAATTGGTATCGTTCCTATAAATGTCGTCCAATATCTATCCAATTATTGATGTAATTAGTCAATTTTCGTCTAATATGACTAATTTATCCCTTTTTACAAGCAATTAGTAATTGTCGAAGTTGTCCTCTTCTTCCAAATTCAAGAGCTAAAATGTCTATTAAGTTGTTTTTTCAGTAATTAAATGTTGTTTAAGCTAAACTTAGTTGCAATAAAGAAGGCCTAATGTACAAAGTGGGTTTAAACCTTTTAAAACTTGTTCAATTTGAGCCTAAGCCTTTCAATAGGACTAAATTGGGTCTAAACGTTAGCAAATTGTAACAATTTGGATCTATTTTGGACGGAATTGTGGCACACGCGTTACTAAAAAACAGAGACAATGCCAGTGGGACCCGTCATTACTCGTATCTTGTTTCTTATTTACTAACTCACTATTTGGATTTGAATTGGTTTTCGATTTAAAATACTTTTATTATCTCGGTTTTTGACGATTCCGCTTTTATTCTGATTTATAAACTTGGGTATTTCAAATTTATTCTATGTTCTCGTTTTTATTGTTTTTAATCTGATATTGACGCTTCGTGTTGCTTCGGAGTACGTGACCGGCCGGCACGTGTTTCGAGGTGACATGGCGGTTGTCCGTGCTCGACTTCAGGGTCGGGGCGTGACAATTTTATTGGTATCCGTTCAAAATAGGCCCAATTTGGTACAATTTGCAAACGTTTAGCCTCAATTTGATCCTGTTAAAAGGTTTAGACTCAAATTGAGCAAGTTTGGAAAGGTTTAGACTCAATTTGGACATTAGTCCCAATATAGAAATACGTTACACATAATTTGATGTAATTTTTACTTATAACTAGTCAATATCTATTTTATTTATTAATTTTGGATTGATTTATTTGGATTAAGAGCGTGTAGGACTAACCTTCCTAAAAAATAACTTTTTGAAGATCGAAAAAATACAATGAAGAGTATTTTCCTCGTCGATAGGAATTGCAAAAGCTTATTTCCTCCTATTTTATTGCATGTATGATCAATGTCTACATCAAAATCTAGACCATCAGAAAAGAGATTGAACCCATGTGTCGAAAGATTTAAAACTTCTCTAATAGGATCATAAAAAATTCCAAAGTTTCCATAACTTAGGACCTAGTTTCAATCGATGAGACAGGCAGAGATGCTTGTGCTTGATATAAAGGCATCAAACATTAATATTTCCATTGCCACTTTCAATTGATTCTAAACCAATTACCTTCCTCCATGGGATGATTCTCCAGCATCATTTACCCCGTAATAATTGATCATTAATCATTAATCATTACTCCCTCTGTTCCTATTTATTTGTCATCACTCTGGTCAAACAACTGCAACTTTGATCATCTTTTAAAAAAACTATAAAAACCAAAATAAAATTTTAAAACAATACTCATAAACTTTGGAACACAAGTTTTTCAAAGTATATTATTTGAAATTTTAGTTCTACATATTTTTCTTTTAACTAATGGTCAAAATTGAAGTTATTTGACCAGAATGATGACAAATAAATAGAAACAGAGTGAGTAATTAAGAAAAGGGTTATTGAACTTTGATGCCAAAAACCTAATGATAACTTCAAATGTGGCTTCTATCAACTAAAAAAAGCATCAAATTCTACTTAATTAAAAGAGTTAAAGACTAAAAAAATGGAAGAGGGGGGGTTTTGGCCTTCGGGAGCATGTGATCCCACATTATTCCTTCATAAAGCCAAATTAGAAAAAGAAAAAGAAGAAAAACATGCTTTTTGAGAAAACCTATGAAATTGTGAAAATACTGTGACGTTTAGGTTCTAAAATGAATATAAACAACAATAAGGTTGGAATTGGATTCCGTTTCTGTTGGTTCCAATTAAATGGAAAAGTTGGATTCATTAGCATTTAGCACACACCTTTTTAATCTGCACCTCTAATTGCTTATCCAAAATTTCGCAACCCTTGTCTCCCCTCAACTTATAACTGCAGTTCAACGACCCTAACCTAGCTGAGTCCCTTTATTTAGCTTTTTCCCAACAAAAAAAAAAAGTAAATTGTCTTAATTATATATGTGACCAGATTGGCTACAGGTGGAGTGCCCTATCTTGAATATAAGGCACTTAGTTATATCAATTTTAATATAACGGACCTATACGTGAATAACTGGTCTAAAACAATGAGACAAATGAGCTCTGATGCCATGTTAGGATTGAAATGCTCACTTTGTTAGTGAATTTGCTTTGCATTATATATGAGTAGAGTTACAATAAATCACAACTCTTGAATACACTGATTAGATAAAGATAGGCTAAGTTAAAACTGGCTTAGATAATTTTTTTTTCTACTAAACTGGCCTAGATAATTAACTTATCATATATAATGGATCAATTCGTTTCAAATAAAATTAATCATAAGTCGTTAAAACATATATTTTTTGGTACTCATGAATATGATATTGAAATGAGTTACACAATAGGAGGTAATCCACACCTTTCCCATAATCCCTCCCTGTTCATCCCAGGATTCGAACCTGAAACCTCCCATAAGAAATGACAAGTTTTAACCACTGGGGTGTCCCCTTGGGAACATCGTTAAAACATATATGAATACATGGTACTTACACATTAAATAACTATATATATCTCGAATAGAATTAGTCATAAATCTTTAAAATAGATGCAATTTATACAATAAATCACTTTATATCTTTATTCACTCAAAAAGTAACTTTATATCTTTAAAATCCACTTTATATATTATCCAATCCCTTCATTGTATTTAACAAAAAAAAATCCCTACCTTGTATAAGAGTGAATTCTTACAATGAAGTAAACCTGCTCAAGGGTCTGGGTACCCGCCCAGACCCAAAGGCTCGTCCGAAAAATGGGAGGATTTGGTCAAAAATTAAGTCCCAAAAGTCGGATCCTGGACAAAGAAAGAGAGACCCGTTTACAAACGAGTCGGGCCTTGGTTTCCTGTCAAAAGCCCGAGCACAGCCCGACCCGGCCCATATTGTAGTATATATTATATTATAATATTTAATATCTTTATTAGTTATATATATATATATATATATAATATAACATCACAATACATATTATACTATATAAAATCTATTTTAAAAAATATATGGCTAGTAAAAAATTTACCATGTTCTTTTTTTAAAGTTTAATATGTAATTAATTTTTTTTATTATTATTTAAGAAAAAAATAAAAAAAAATAAAAGCCGACGTGCCTGTGCGGGTCTTGGACATGAGAATATAAATACGGGCGGATTTTTGATCAAATGACCAAGCCCGAATGTCGGGTCAGGTCGGGCCCGGACTTGCAAGATTTATGTAATTATATTGTAAAAACCTGACCCGAACCTGACCCGGCCCAGCCCATGAGCAGGTCTACAATGAAGTAGTATATTATTATCTTTTCATTTGTAAGTTTGATGAAGTAAACCATTGTGAATTGTTATTTTATTTTCCAAGTAAATAGCATACTGATAATAATCATTCTTGATGCAATTATAATCCTAAATATAATTATAAATTATATATATATATATACTCCCTCTATCCCCTTTTAGATGTCCTTTTTGCGTCAAATTTTCTTTTGCGTCCAAAAGAGTCTTTTGACATTAGATCTCTTTGAGGAAAAAGAGAGGTTCGAGGCGTGTCAGTTATTTTTTTAGAAAAATAACAACTTTTGTAAAACTTGAAAAGTAAAAGATCATTTGGAAAGATAAAAAGAGTTGCAGGTCCTGAATCAAAGTCACGCAAAAGTGTTTAAACCATTGATTTCAGATTGCTCGCAAACACCCGTAATTAAAGGTTTTTCGAAGAATAGAAAGTGAAAATAACAAAAGATTATTATTTGATTTGCTTGAAACGAATTACAAAGAGAAAATCTTGTGTAGAAAAGATTGAAATACGAAAATATCATGAACAATGAAGAACTTGATGAACGAAGAAGGGTTTTGTAGAGCTTATGCAGAGAAAATGCGCAGAGCCTGAAAGAAAATAAGTGCGGGGCTTAAGTTTTTGCACGGAGCACTTAACCAAATTGAACCCAATTTTCGACCAATAGCCATACAGCCATGAAATAAAGCATATCTTGGCCATATGCGGCCCTTGGTTCGGTTAAAACAGCAACTGGATTCGAAAATGACTAAACCGGAGTGGAAAACCCTATGTCCTTAATTGAAAGAAATGCAAAAGTTGTCATAAAATGGCCGAAATGAGCAAACCACGAAATTGACTTGCCTTCATCCATAATATGACATATCTAAAATGACTTCATGAAAATAAAGTCAAATCGAGCTCCAATTTGGCCTTTTCCGAGCAAGTGTCCTTAATTGAAAACCGCGGAAAAGTTATGACCGGTGTCCGATTGAGCCCAAATTTCACCAGTAGGGTTTGATATCATCTTAAGACCATGCGAAAAGTCCTGGTCAAAATTGACATCTTCATCATGGTGAAATTGGTTTCACACCCCAATTTGTCCTTAATTGAAAAACGTGCATAAGTTTTTCATCTTAAGTCCGATTGAGATGAAATTTTGCCAGAATGACCTATGAAGTTCAAGGATCATCATGGTATGTTCAGTTTTGGAATTGCACCATCCTAGCCCTCTCAATTGCATCAATTTCGTGTTTTGTCCTTAAGTGAACAAAATGAAAGTTACAAATTTGACCTAGATGATCAAATTAGAGCATGGGCGGTTGGGATTAGGCCTTATTGCGCCACATATCATGCCACATGTCTAAATTAGACATGGCATCATGTATTTTCATGAAATTAGGATGGTCGCCACATAAGAATTAAGCCTTCGTTGAAATTGAAGATCGTGTGAGATGACTAAATTAGACATGGCATCATGTATTCTTTTCCGACCATTATTATTGAGCTAATAATTATTATTATTCAATAATTATTCCTAATTTTCGGCCCAACAATAGGAAATTAGGAAAATAGAATTATTTTCCTAGTTGATTTAGAATCAAGGTGGTCAAAATCCAGATAAGACTAGGAAATTGAGATTGAATCTGGACCACTCATCTTGATTTCACAAGTTCATTTAACAATTTACCCAAATTGTAAATTGAGGTATCAACACCTTTTTAACTATATCACAAACACCAAGAAAAGCAGTTATTTTGCAAACTTTTTTACAAATTTAAGTCTTCCATTTCTATCCTTCTTTTCCCTCATGCTTTAACATGGTGGTTAGGAGAGTGGTTAATCAAGTGACTTAAATAGGATTATATAGGTAAAACTGACCTTAATTAGTTCGGAGTGAACATCTAATTAGGGACAAGCAAACCTTCTAGAAGTAGACATACAGTATATGGAGACTGAGGGAGTATATGCTTCCAAAGTTAAAACCCGCCTATATAGTATTTTTTTTTTGTGTTACTAAATATCGTCTCATTTTTTGTTAAACACCGTCCCATTTTTTACACTTTTGACATTTTTGCCCTTTGTTTCATTTTCTAAGATTTCAAATCCTCTGAAAGGTTGAAATTATTACAAACGTAGAATAACCCGAAAACTCCGGAAATGGACGATAACGTACCGCATTTTGATGATGATGTAAGAAAAATTGCAATTTTTTAGAGAATTGGGTTTAGGTCGGTGCCGCCCCAAGGGGCGGCCTGGCCACGGTAGTGCCGCCCCCCTAGGGCGGCCTGGCCATGGTAGTGCCGCCCCCCTAGGGCGGCATGAGCATTTTTTGTCAAAAAAAAAAACTGTCGCCTCCCTAGGGGGCGGCATGCCATGGACATTGCCTCCCTCCTGGGGCGGCACAGCCGCGGCTATGTCCCATAGCTTGCCGCCCTCCTTTGGTGGCATCGACAACAAAATCTTTTTTTTTTTTTACATAATTCTAGATCTACAACTTAGATCTACAAAATAACAACATATATTTCATAAAGATTTCCATACCGGTAAAGATTTTAGTTTGAAGGTTGTTTGAAGTTTTTAAAAGATTTAGAGTTAGAAAGTTGAAAAATATGAACAAAGGGCAAAAGTGTAAAAAGTGGGGCGGTGAATAGCAAAATGGGGACGGTGTTTAGCAATTCAGTTTTTTTTTTTGGTTTAATGTCCAAATTTCCTTGAACTTACACAAAATAATAACTCTCTTTAAAGTTTTTTTTCTTGCCTGTTTGCACCATAACGTCAGAAAAACTGAAAAATGGGACAAATAGCCGCTTACTGTGATTGTCCGTTAGAAGTTATCGAAATGTTGACATTGCATTTATTTGCCTATGTGGCATTTCCATGTCTGCCTTGTAGGGCCCAAAATCCAACTCGGAGCATGAAATGAAATGGAGCCTTTACTTTAGCTCCAAAAAACTATGCCGTTTCATCTTGTAATATAAAATCCCAAATCAACTTTTTTTTCACTTTTAATACACCGTCAGTGGAGTCCAAAAACTACACTGATGGTGTATCAAATAATAACTTTTTCAGTAAATCCTATATCTATAGAAAACAGGAATCGGTAAAAATCACTGGGAGGTCCTTCTACTATATCAAAATGTGCATTTTGATCCATGTACAAGTTTTTTTACAACTTGGTTCCTCTACTCTTAAATGTGTTCCTCAAAACTCCTTGTCGTTATCGAGCCGTGAAAGACCTGTCAAAGCTGCTGATGTGTTACTAACGTTGTCGATTGTGCTTACATGGCATGACACCCACCATGTGGAATTATAAATATTATCAAAATTAATACGTCTTCTGTCCCAAATTATCTGACCCTTTTGAGTCAAACTAATTCTATCTTTGACCTTTAATTATAAAAAAAAGATATATACAATCAAATTTTCAAAAAATATGTTTTGAAAAGTTTAAGACTTGACTTAATCAAAGCATAATTTTTAAAATTTAATTTTATATAATTATTTTATAATTAAGGGTCAAAGTTAGGATTATTTTAACCCAAAAGGGTCAAATGATTTGGGACGGAGGGAGTATAATTAAAATGATAATTTCTAAAAAAAAAAACTATTTTTTAAAAAATATTATATATAAAAACCTTTTCACCAATTTTCTCTCTCTGTTCATTCACGATTCTGATTTCACTCCTCTCTCTTCTTTGTACTCTTTTGTTTCTGTTCTTTGTTGCTCTAATTTTGGCTTCTCTCAGGTTTAGGGTTTGTCTCTTTTAAGAAATATTATGATTTCAAGTTCAAAGGGTTCCTTTCACAATGGGGATCGAATTTGTTGCTACCATGGGATCGTAGCTCCAATGTGTGTTGCATGGAAGATTAATAGTATAGGTAGAAGATTTTATGGGTGTTGCAATTATGAGGTAGATGAGATTGGGTGAGGGGTTGGTTTATTTTTTCAAGTTTAGGGCTTATTTCTATGTAATTTCTATGTAATTTCATGTTTTGGGTTCTTGGATTTTAATTGGGATTACTATGTACAGGTTGGAGGCTGTGATTTTTTCTTATGGACTGATGGTCTGGTTGACAATGAGCAAGATTGAAATGTTATGATTCAATTGAAGGATAGGAACAAAGACTTGTGAGTGGAAATTTGTAGTTAAAAGCTAAAAAATGGAGCATTAAGGCATATGAAGAATGTAGAGAATGGATATTTGTTAAGTGAAAATGCAATGTTGAGAATTGAATTAGAAAATTTACAGAGAAAAAAGAGAGACAGGTTAAACTATTGAAGTTGGTTGTAGCATGTTTTCTGTTTCAGATATTGTATCAACTTTTGAGTAGTACTATTAGTCTACAACCAAATGGTAAGCTATTCTTACCATAGAAATTGTAATGTGTATGGGTTTAAAACCAAGAAATCAATTGAATGATAGAAATTCTTATAACCATAATACCTTTCATTAACATTATAAAGAGGTTACATGAACAAAAAAGTTTTTAACCTCAATACATATACTAAATATGCTTATGCAGCCATCAAATCAAGAAGAAAATACATGAACAAAAAGAGTTTTCAACCTCATAACTGAATATGCACAATTTAGCAAAAGAAATATTGCCCCCATTAAGAAGCAACTATAAATAGATGACTTCATTTAACAAGAAACAGTTTCTAGTTTTCAATCTACTCTTCAATCTTAAACCCTAGAAGTCCTTGCACCATGTAGTTCCTATACTGAATATAGTCTAATCATTAAGGATTCCTGCTTTCTTGAGTTGGTACTTCTATATGATTAGAAGTCCCTGCAGCCCGATCATGTCTCCTCTTTCTTGCATCTTCCTAAGTTATATAAAACCAAGGAAGTTACTAACAACATAGATATGTAATATATTCATACCAAAAAAAAGTCATCAATGGATTCCAACCTTCAATTTCCTCACACTTATGAAGCTCTGTACATTACCAACAATCCTTGCTATGACATATTCATTTTCTTTTCTAGGCTATTAACATTAAACATTACAACTTTCAGAACCAATTTTACAGCCATGAATCAATTAAAATTGTTTCTGCACTTACATTGACAACTTGAACATGCCTTTCTAGTGCAGGAAATATTCTGTTTGATTGTTGTCTTGTTGCTTTGTTGATTTGTGATTTTTTGCTTTTCTTCTTCCCCATATGCTATCATGCACCAAATAATAAACTCAGTCATATAACTCAATCAAGAAAGCAAACCAATGTTGAAGGTTAAAGGCTTAACTTTGAAGTTCCTAGGACACCTTGCCTTATTATGATTTGATTGCTTACTAATTAAACATTTCATCAGCAAACACTTCATTTTCCTTCCAATTCTTGACATATGAGCGGTAGACTTCTTTCCTTCATGAGGTTATCATTTCCTTTCCTTGTATTTTCTACCCTTTGCTTTTCGAATAGAATAGGGCAAGATTTCTTTAGTATTCCTCTTTGGCCAAAAATTTGGACCTATTACTAGATGTGGAGTGATTCATATGCCTTAAGGAACTCCTCCTTCTTATAGTAACCATCAAGATAGTCTTTTAGGTCTTTTCCTTCATAGACAATAGCTGCAATTGCATGATGGCAAGGGACACCATTAACATCCCAACCCTATAGTTACATGCACCTTCCACTTGATGAAACAACAAATCTTTCTCTCATTTCCAACTCAACGTTCTCATAAAATACCTCATATGAGACTCCATCATTCCAATGTACCTCCTATTTATGTGCTCTCTTGAAATATTTCTCTAACTTAGTCAAAATTCTCTGGCCATATTCATTTTTCCAAACCACAGCTTCATGCATATTCCTAATAATCATTCTCATAACATACATTCTAATTTCCTCTAGCATTTTAATAATTGGCTTCTATATAGCCTCTACACTGATCTCATTAAAGGTCTCACACATATTATTATCTATGACATCACACTTAGGGGTGTTTCGTTGGGGGGGTATCTCATATTACAGGGGGTATCTGCCCTTCGGGAATCTGAGATACCCATGTTTGGTTACTTCTGGCTAACATTATGGGGTTGAGATTTCGGGTGCCACGTAAGATTAGTGGGAATGTAGCCATGAATCACGTACTCCTCCCCCTTAGGTTATTTGAGATTCTGGGGGACTCTGAATTTTTTTTTTTGCTAAAATACCCCTCGCTTTTGACCCTTATGGACGATGCTGCCACCAAAGTTGTACAAAATTACAACTTATACCAAGGTCAGA
The DNA here is from genome assembly GCA_001974805.1 of Corchorus capsularis. Taxonomy (NCBI): domain Eukaryota; kingdom Viridiplantae; phylum Streptophyta; class Magnoliopsida; order Malvales; family Malvaceae; genus Corchorus; species Corchorus capsularis. The sequence goes on from AWWV01006817.1 coordinate 38,936, forward strand.
AATTTAGAGAGACAAAAAATAAAACTAACTTATATTCCTATTTTGCTAAGAAAAACCGTAGCCGTCCCTTTTTCTCCTCTCACTCTCTCGATCTCTCCTCAATCTTAGTCGAAATTTGGTTGAGTCTGTCTCGATTTTTTGTACAAATATTCTCTTACCAAACCCTATTTCATTGCAAAGGGTTTTTGCTTTTTAAACTTCTTTTTGGGGCCTTTTTTATTTTAATTTTAATTACTTTCTGCCTTCCAAATTATTTTGGAGTTTGAGGGAAAAACATTAGATTGGAGATTCAGTTTATTAGGTTTTGTCTCTTGTGAAATCCTGAAGAAGATGATATGAAAATGGCCTGACATCGTGCTTGAAAACTTCGATTTTGATTTTCCTGTTGCCCCTTTCCCTGCCATAGGAAAATCTAACATTGGAAGCCTCTATGATCCTCCCTAATATGAATGGTGTTAGGGGTCAAAACCGAGAAGAACCCAAGCCCATATTTTTCTCCACCAAACACACTGCAGGTTGGGCCACTTTCTCTAATTTTCAGCTCATACATTTTTCTTGGCCCAACTTACACACACATATTGGGCACATGGGCCAACAAATATCTCACACACACAAAAGGCCCATCCCTTCTACCCAGTAATCCTAAGTCCCAAAACAGATATAACACATGGGCAATTCTATCTCATACATACAAAAGTCCCAAAACATATAAACACATGGGTTGTTCTCTCTCAAAAGTCCCTAAACACATGTAACACAAGAGCAAGATTCTTAAAGGTGATAAATACGTCCAAAGCACATATAACACATGGGTCACCTCTCTTACATGGCAAGGGTCCAAAGCATATATAAGACATTGGGTATTGCCACTTTATCATTCCTCTCATGAAGGACCAAAACACACACAAAGTATTGGGCCCCGCTATGACATCTCATCATCCATCCAAAGGAGGTGGAGACAAAAGCCACAAACAACACAAAGGTCAAACTTAATCTCTGATCCCTACCACATCGAGCCAAACAAAGCTTCATATTGCGTGAAAGAAGACCAGGGAAGTACTCTACTTAATTTGAATTCAAGCAAATTTATCCTTTTGTGGCAAGGATTATTACTAACTTAATCACACTTACAAACTTAATCGTGGACTAAGCCTACGCCGGGAAAACAATTGGAAGTGTTGCTTGGAGGCATTAGAAGAAGGAATATGCTTAGGAGCCATCTTTGGAAAGGACAGTCATGCTAGGAAGCTGTTCCTAAGAATAACAATGGCAAATGAGCAGCAGAAAATGAAATCAAAGCAGGCTTGTTGACCTTGGGGGGAATTCCAGCACATCCTGCTAAGGAAAACAACCTTCTGACAGAAACACTTGCTCGCTTAAAGCAGAATCAATTCAAAAAATATGGAAAAGCAACATTGTTGATGCGCCTAGGACTTATCATGGACATGAAGAACACAATGGAGATCATGGAGGGGATGGTCAAGGATTGCAAGGAAGCTTGGAGGAGCAAGGAAGAGATGGAATCGCTCGAAAGATGCCATTAGGTCATGAAGATGCCATTAAGATGCCATTTGATCCTTTGAAGATGTCTTTAGGTCCGATGACAAGAGCAAGAGCTAAGAAGTTCAATGATGCATTAACAAGCTTTGTTCGAACTCATCTTGAAGGCTTGAAGTCCATTGAAGATCAATTGGGAAGCATTGAAGTCGACATGATCAAGAATATTCCCAACGATTCCAAGCTTTGCACTTTACTTGAAATCGTTGAACCCTAGAGCTTACATTGTGTAATTCGGCCATATGGGCCTTAATTCTATTTTAGATTAGTTAATTATGTAGTTTAGACCTTGTTTAGGGTTGGGCCTTGTTCAATTAAGTCCAATCCTTAGCTATTTTTCCTATTGGTTGTATTTTAGGATAGTTTCTAGAAGTATCTTTAGTATAACCGCCTATACCCTTATGTGAGGGTAGTTTAGGAGGTTTGGAGTAGGGGATGCATCGACCCTATCACTATATAAAGGGTCTATACCCCCTCTTGTAAAAGTGAAGTTGAGTTGATTAATAAAGTTGAGGTTTATACACCCAAATTGATTATCTTAGCTTCATTGTTCTAGTTTGAGCAAACTTAGGGTTTTTCAATCTTGTGGAGTCCAAGTAAACAATTAGGTTGTGATTGCTTAATTGTTTGTGAATCTTGTGATCTTAGGAGTTCAATTGCAGGTCTAATTGGGAGTCTAATTTCGAAGAAAGAAGAGCAATAGCTTTGTGAAGGTTGTCGAAATACACATCTTGCAGTTGAAGAAGATCAAGTTGATTCTTGGCGGGTCTCAATGATAGATTTAAATCTAAAACCCGTAGATTCGTATCAATTTGTAATCAAAGCATATGTTGTCATCTTCAATCGGTAAATCTATCATTCTATTCATCTTTCATCAAGTTGTTCATCCATTTTCATCCATCTTCTTGAAAAATAAAAAAAAATCAGAAACTTCGAAAAATCATAGTGGATTCATCTTAACTCTGTTTGCTTTGAAATTTCAGATTTGAGGTCCTTATAACTAATACTTATATAGAAAAATATCAAAAACTAATAAAAAAATAAAAAAAGTTTCAACCAGAAACTTGTGATTTTTGTTCTGGATTCGTTTGAGCTTGGGAAGTTTTGAAATTTGAGCTATAGACTTCTTTTAGTGTGATCTTTCTGGGAAAAATACTGAAAACAATAAAAAAAATCTATGGTGTGATCGAACTTTTGCAGGAACTAGGGTTTTTGTTTTGGGAATTTGGGGATTAGGGTTTGTCTTGTGCAATTGATTCAATTTGTTGCAATTAACCCTAATTGATTCCAAGTGGTACTAGGGTTTTCTAATCGATTTGAATTGTTTGAATTGTGCTTGAATTGAGTTTTTGTGCAGCAAATTTGGAGAAGGAATTCGACATAGAAGGCCTGCATAAGTGGTTTGGTTTTGGTTTAGATCACTTTCCTTTGATTCACAAAAAAAATTTGCTACTAATTGTTTGTTCCTCAAGTAGGTCACGAGAAGAAAGGAGTTCTCTAACGAGTTGCTCTTATTAGGCCTATTGAAACTAGTAAAAGGCATAATCTTGTGAGATCATTAAGAGAGTAGTGGACCGCCAATCCATAGGTTGAGTGTAAACACGAGAACACAAAAGGTATACACACACACACACTTGTGAGGAATTTTTACTACTAATCTTTGTTGTTTGTGTAGGTACAATGGGAGACAAATCCCAAGAGGGAGAACAAGCTGATTTGGCTGCTATGTTGCACACCTTAATGCAACGCATGGATACTATGAATACTAGGTTTGATGCTTTGGCTAATGATGTCCAAAAAGTAAGAGAGGGACAAAATCAACAAGCTCAACCTCCTAAACAAAGAGGCAATGCCGCAAACAACAATGAAAGAGTTCAACCTCCACCACCAAGACAAGTTGTTCCTAGATTGGATCCTATGGAGAGATTGAGGCAACAAGAGCTTGGGGGTCAAGCTTATAATGAGAATTTGCGACCTAGGAGGGGAGTTGAAAGAGAGGAGCCTAAAGACAACATCAAGTACAAAATCCCTAAATTCAATGGGAGAGGGTCATCGGCAGATTACTTGGAGTGGGAGTCAAAATTGGACATGTACTTTGATTATCACTCCTATGCCGAATCTAAGAAGGTGCAAATTGCTATCCTTGAATTTGCGGAGAATGCTTTGAATTGGTGGAATCAATTGGTGCAATCAAGGAGAAGAAATTTGGAGAAACCTATTGAAACTTGGTTGGAATTGAAGAGTTTGATGAGGAAGAGATTTGTTCTAAGCTCTTATGTCAGTTCTCTTTATCAAAGCTTGCAATTTTTGAGGCAAGGAACAAGGAGTGTTGATGAGTACTATTCAGAGATGATGTTGTTGATGTCTAGGGCTGAGGTTGATGAAGCTCCACAAGCCACTATGGCTAGGTTTATGGTGGGTTCGAATAGAGATATTCATGACATAGTGGAGATGCAACAACACTATGATGTTGAGGAATTGCTTCAACATGCTTTGAAGGCCGAGAGTCAAGTTAAGAGGAATGGCACTAAGAAGAGCTTTGCATCATCATCAAGCTCATGGAAGACTCCAATTAAGAAAGATGAGAAAACTTTCAACAAGGAAAAGGAGGTGGCGCAAAAGCGGGTAAGCCCTAAATCCAATTCTAAGTCTTCATCAAGTTCTTCTTCTAAAGCTCATGTTAAGTGTTTTAAGTGTCAAGGATATGGTCATTATGCTAAGGATTGCGTTAACAAGAAAGTGATGTATCTTAATGATCATGGTGAAATTTTGAGTGAAGATGAAGAGTTTAACTTGGGATCAAGTGGTGATGGAGATGATGAAGGGGAAGAGTTTGGGCATGATGAGGATGATGATGATGGTGACACACCTGCACTTTTAAGTTTAGTTGCAAGGAGAACTTTAGGTGCCTATGTTAAAGGAGATGTGCAAAAACAAAGAGAGAATTTGTTCCATACTAGGATGCATGCGCATGGAAAGCCTAGTAGTCTGATCATTGATGGAGGAAGTTGCACAAATATCTATACTAAAGTCCCTAAACACATATAACACAAGGGCAATTTTCTTCTCTATATGACAAAGGTCCTTAACACACATTGGTCCTTGTCAACTATTTCATTATTTACACAAAGAAAAAGCCCACATCATATACACATATATTACGTTGGATTTTGCCTCTTCAAAGTCCACTTTTCGGCCCAAAAGGCCCAATGCTTGAGGCCTTGCCACCTAATCACACAACTAAAAGCATGAAGACAAAAGGCACAAAACTCAATTCCCTGCTGCAGCATGTCAGACTTCCTGCTGAGGAAAGCATCTAAGGGAAGGATTTTACTTAAATTCAAATTCCTTCATATTTAACCATTTATGGCAGAGATTAAGTGCTAATTAATCTTCATTGCAGGTCTAAGGGCTACTGTGGGCCAAGCCCACAGCGGGAAACTCATTGGGAGATGTGGCTTGGAAGGCAAAAGAGGAAGGAAACTCCTCCATTTATCTCCTTTGAAAGAAACAACCATGCTTGGAGGTTGTTCATTAACACAAATGTGGTAATCGGCTAGGTGCAGAGGGTGGAATCAAGAAACAAAGCCAGTCTTGACTTTGGAGGAACCTCGGCAAACCCAAATGAAGAGTTGCCATCGACGACAGCGACATGTGAACACAAGAAGAAGAGGCTGATTTCAAGACCAAAAAGAAGTCATCGTTGCCTTCCTCAAACTGGAAGATTCTTAATCTTGGACCTAAGGCCTATTCACTGCAATTAATCAAAAAGCAAGAGCCAAGGAGGTCACCAGATATAGCTTTCGACCGGTCAAGAGGAGGACTATAAAAGGAGGCCATTAATGGCAAAAATGGCACCAACAACACTTCATATATCAGCTATCACAATCCTCATACCACAAGCTCTATACAAAGAATCACAATCTCCACACCAAGAACCACAATTCTCATATCAAGAATCATCTACATTAAGAAGCTCTCAAGAACCCTAAATCATCCTCAACACAAGAAGAAATCAGTCTCAATCCCCCCAAATCAGTGTTTTCCTCCATCGTCAATACTTTGTATTTTGATTCCATTGCTCTCAATGTTTCCTTCTTCTTTCTCCCAAATCTCACACCCAATCTTTTGCCACAGTCCTGAAACTAATAAAGAAGTCTTTCCGATTCATTTATTTCAAAGCAATACGTTTTTGGTGTTCTTGTTTATCTTTTTCATCTTTCTCAGTTTCTCCTCTGCTACAACTCGTTTCCTACGACAGGAAGTGTTCTTTGGATAGCAGCCAACGTTTTCTCTTTGATCTCGGTCTCAATCTCCTGTTATAACCCGATTTGTCTTCAGGGAAATTTGGGTTGGGCTCGAATCCAATAGAGAGCCGAACCAGGCCTTTCACATCACACAAAAAGGCTCCCACACCCACTACAAAGCAACCTAAACCCTATAGTTTAGGTTGGTTCAACGACGAGGAAATTAAAGTTAAAACAAGTTTTAGTTTCTCTTTCTTTGGGCAGGTACAAGGATGATGTGCTATGTGATGTTTTGCCAATGCAAGCATGTTATGTTCTACTTGGGTGGCCTTAGCAATATGACAACAAGGTGCATCATGATGGAGAGACAAACAAGTACTCCTTTATGTGTGGTAAGCATCCTATTACTTTGATTCCTTTATCACCTCAAGAAGTTATAAAGGATCAATTAAAAGTGAGGGATGAATTTGCTAGGTTAGAATCGTAATTTAGGGATAATGAGAAAGCAAAGCATGTTAAACCTAAAGATAATTGCGATGAACATAGGGTAGCTTTGGTTGATAAGAAAGCTAGCTCTAAGAAAGTTGTTAAGGGGTGTATTTTAGCTACTAAGAGTGAGATTAAAGATGCTTTGAATGATAATTCTGTTTTGATCATGCTTTTGCTTAAAAATACACTTGTTGTTACTAACAACTTGGAAAGAGAGCTTCCAAGCAACATTGTTTCTCATTTGAGTAATTATGTAGATGTGTTTCCTGAGGAAATTCCTAGTGGTTTACCACCAATTAGAGGGATTGAACATCAAATTGACTTCATCCCTGGAGCGCAAATACCTAATAAGCCAGCTTATAGGACTAATCGTGAAGAAACAAAGGAATTGGAGAAACAAGTTGGTGAGTTACTTCAAAAGGGTTTTGTGCGTGAAAGCCTTTCTCCATGTGTAGTTCCTGTTTTGCTTGTTCCTAAGAAGGATGGAACTTGGAGAATGTGTGTTGATTGTAGAGTAATAAACAACATAACGGTAAAGTATCGTCATCCTATTCCTAGATTAGATGATATGCTTGATGAATTGCATGGTGCTTGTTTATTTTCAAAGATTGATCTTAAGAGTGGATATCATCAAATTCGCATGAAAGAGTGTGATGAATGGAAAACTGTCTTTAAAACTAAGCTAGGGTTGTATAAATGGTTAGTTATGCCTTTTGGATTGACTAATGCACCTAGTACTTTCATGAGGTTAATGAATCATGTTTTAAGAGCTTATATTGGCAAGTTTGTTGTTGTTTATTTTGATGATATACTTGTGTATAGCCGAAACCTAGAGGATTATATTGAGCACTTGCGTTGTGTGTTAGATGTACTTAGGGTTGAGAAGTTGTATGATAACCTTAAGAAGTGCACCTTTTGCAAAAACAAGCTTGTTTTTCTTGGTTTTGTGGTGTCATCGCAAGGTATAGAAGTTGATGAGGAGAAGATCAAAGAAATCAAAGAATGGCCAACCCCCACCAACGTTGGTCAAGTGAGATCTTTCCATGTTTAGCCGGATTCTATGGAAGGTTTGTTAAGGACTTTAGCACCTTAGCCGCCCCTATTACAAGTGTGATGAAGAAGAATGCACCATTCAAGTGGGGAAAAGAACAACAAGAAGCATTTGAGATCTTGAAGGAAAAACTAACTAATGCTCCTTTGCTTGTTTTACATAACTTTAACAATACTTTTGAGATTGAATGTGATGCATCAGGGGTTGGAATTGAAGCTGTTTTAATACAAGTTGAATGGGGCTGCATTGAATTATCCAACCTATGACAAAGAGTTGTATGCTCATGTGAGAGCATTACAAACATGGCAACACTACCTTTGGCCTAAAGAGTTTGTGATTCACACCGATCATGAAAGTTTGAAGTACTTGAGAGGTCAACAAAAGTTGAACAAACGACATGCTAAGTGGAGTGAGTTCATTGAGAGTTTTCCTTATGTGGTGTGTTCCAAACAAGGTAAGGAGAATGTTGTAGTCGATGCTTTATCAAGGAGGTATGTCTTACTTTCCATGCTTGATTCTAAGTTTCTTGGATTTGAGTTTATTAAGGAATTGTATGCTAGGGATGCTTACTTTGGTAATATCTTTGAAGCATGTGAAAATTATGGATTTGGAAAGTATTATAAGCATGATGGATTTTTTTTAAAGAATCTAGATTGTGTGTGCCTTCTTGCTCATTGCGTTATATTCTTGTGAGGGAATCGCATGAAGGGGGTTTAATGGGTCACTTTGGAGTTGATAGAACTTATGCGATATTGCATGAACACTTCTTTTGGCCTAAGATGCGATATGATGTAGGAAAGCATGTTGCTAGTTGCATAGTTTGTTTGCAAGCTAAATCTACATTTAAGCCTCATGGATTGGATACTCCTTTGCCTATTCCTCATGAACCATGGACACACATTAGCATGGATTTTGTGTTAGGGTTACCTCGTTCTAAGAGAGGTAAAGATTCTATCTTTGTGGTTATTGATAGGTTTTCTAAGATGGCACACTTCATTGCATGCACTAAAACGGATGATGCCATTAATGTAGCTAATTTGTTCTTTAAAGAGATCGTTAGACTACATGGAATGCCTAGGACGATTGTAAGTGATAGAGATGCTAAGTTCTTAAGTCACTTTTGGAGAACATTATGGGCTAAGTTAGGTACTAAGTTGTTATTTTCAACTACTTGTCATCCTCAAACCGATGGCCAAACTGAAGTAGTTAATAGGACTTTGTCAACCTTACTTAGGGCTTTGATTATGAAGAACTTAAGAACTTGGGAGGATTGTCTACCTCATGTTGAGTTTGCATACAATAGACGCATACATAGCACTACTTGATATTCACCTTTTGAAACTGTGTATGGCTTTAATCCTTTAACCCTATTGGATTTGTTGATTTACCATTGAGTTTGCAAGTCGACATGGATGGTGAAAGAAAGGCCGATTTTGTTAAGGATATTCATGCTAAGGTTAGAGCTCAAATTGAGAAGAAAACACAACACTACATGAAGGTTGCTAACAAGGGGCGCAAAGAGATCATCTTTGAACCTGGTGATTGGGCTTGGTTGCATCTAAGGAATGACAGGTTCCCTGAAAAGAAAAAGTCTAAGCTCTTACCTCGTGGAGAGGATCAACAACAATGCCTACAAGCTAGATCTTCTTAGTGAATATGGCAATGTTAGTGCTACTTTTAATGTTTCAGACTTATCCTTGTTTGATAGTGATGCAGATTTGAGGACAAATCCTTTTCAAGGGAGAGGGGATGATGCGCCAAGGGCTTATCATGGACATGAAGAACACAATGGAGATCATGGAGGGGATGATCAAGGATTTCAAGGAAGCTTGGAGGAGCAAGGAAGAGATGGAATCGCACCAAAGATGCCATTACGTCATGGAGATGCCATTAAGATGCTATTTGATCCTTTGAAGATGCCTTTATGTCCGATGACAAGAGCAAGAGCTAAGAAGTTCAAAGATGCATTAAGAAGCTTTGTTCGAACTCATCTTGAAGGCTTGAAGTCCATTGAAGACCAATTGGGAAGCATTGAAGTCGACATGATCAAGAATATTCCTAACGATTCCAAGCTTTGCACTTTACTTGAAATCGTTGAACCCTAGAGTTTACATTGTGTAATTCGGCCATATGGGCCTTAATTCTATTTTAGATTAGTTAATTATGTAGTTTAGACCTTGTTTAGGGTTGGGCCTTGTTCAATTAAGTCCAGTCCTTAGCTATTTTCCTATTGGTTGTATTTTAGGATAGTTTCTAGAAGTATCTTTTGTATAACCGCCTATACCCTTATGTGAGGGCGGTTTAGGAGGTTTGGAGTAGGGTATGCCTCAACCCTATCACTATATAAAGGGTCTATACCCTCTCTTATAAAAGTGAAGTTGAGTTGATTAATAAAGTTGAGGTTTATACACCCAAATTGATTATCTTAGCTTCATTGTTCTAGTTTGAGCAAACTTAGGGTTCTTCAATCTTGTAGAGTCCTAGCAAACAATTAGGTTGTGATTGCTTAATTGTTTGTGAATCTTGTGATCATAGGAGTTCAATTGTAGGTCTAATTGGGAGCCTAAGTCCGACGAAAGAAGAGGAAAAGCTTTGTGAAGGTTGTCGACATACACATCTTGGAGTTGAAGAAGATCAAGTTGATTCTTGGCGGGCCTCAAGGATAGGTTTGAATCTAAAACCCCTAGATTCGTATCAATTGTTAGCACACTCAAATGGGAAGGGTCTCTACCGTGGACTGAAAAGGCTAATCACTAAATCAGCAAAAAGCAGGGCCAAATGCACTGACGGGCAAAGACTCTAACCGAGCAAAAGAGTGTCCATAAATGGCGTCTCCAACTTAGATGAAAACAACTTTTCAACAAGACACACCTCAAGAGAACCAACAACTCCCACAAGCAAAACAACCCACATAAAAAGTCAAGAAACCCAATGCAATGCAACAAGTAATCAGCTAATAAATGATGCGCCAAGGGCTTAACATGGACATGAAGAACACAATGGAGATCATGGAAAGGATGATCAAGGATTGCAAGGAAGCATGGACAAGCTTAAAGGAGAGGATGGAATCGCAAAGTCTCATGAAGATGCGAAAGGAATCGCAAAGCCTCATGGAGATGCCATTAAGATGCCATTTGATCCTTTGAAGATGCCTTTAGGTCCGATGACAAGAGCTAGAGCTAAGAAGTTCAAAGATGCATTAACAAGCTTTGTTCGAACTCATCTTAAAGGCTTGAAGTCCATTGAAGATCAATTGGGAAGCATTGAAGTCGACATGATCAAGAATATTCCCAACGATTCCAAGCTATGCACCTTACTTGAAATCGTTGAGCCCTAATGCTTACATTGTGTAATTCGGCCATATGGGCCTTAATTCTATCTTAGATTAGTTAATTATGTAGTTTAGACCTTGTTTAGGGTTGGGCCTTGTTCAATTAAGTCCAATCCTTAGCTATTTTTCCTATTGGTTGTATTTTAGGATAGTTTCTAGATGTATCTAAACTAAACCTCCCTTCACCCTTGCATTGAAGGACTAGGTCGGTTTAGAGGGGTTTATGCGTTGGTCTTGTGCCTATATAAGGCCACCAATAGCTCTTGTAAACATAAGTTAAGTTGATTAATAAAGTTGAGGTTTATACACCCAAATTGATTATCTTACCTTCATTGTTCTACTTTGAGCAAACTTAGGGTTCTTCAATCTTTTAGAGTCCTAGCAAACAATTAGGTTGTGATTGCTTAATTGTTTGTGAATCTTGTGATCTTAGGAGTTCAATTGCAAGTCTAATTGGTAGCCTAAGTCCGACGAGAGAAGAGGAAAAGCTTTGTGAAGGTTGTCGACATACACATCTTGGAGTTGAAGAAGATCAAGTTGATTCTTGGCGGGTCTCAAGGATAAATTTGAATCTAAAACACTTAGATTCGTATCAATAAAGAAAGGCGATTACTTTTCTGCCACCACCAGAAGAGTTGGGCTTTCTTGTTCAAATCAGTGCTTTCCTTTCCGTTGAAAGTTTGTACTTTGATTCCTTTTTCTTACTTGTATTCCTTCTTCTTTCTTCCAACTACCACCTCCCAATTGTTTCTCACAAATCTCAGAAATTAATGAAGAGTTTCTGATTCATCTTTTTCATTCAGAAACACACACTTTGTGTTATTTATATTATTCGCCATCTTTTTCATCTACCGTTGTTCCTCAACAGTAAAGGTACTTTCCTCCCTGTCATAGAAATCACCCACTTACCGCAAGTTTCCTTTACCCCGTCGTAAAAGAATACTCACTACAGCGTGATTCCTCATTCCTCTGCAGTTCTTTAAAATCAAAGGAGTTACTTTCTTTCTACTGTAGAAATCAATTTTTTACAGCAGGAGTTGTTGGTCAGGCCTACCTTTCGCACAAAAAGGCTACCACATTTTCTGGTGACTCCACTGGGGACAAGATTTATTTTCCCTACTATAAATCTCATCCAATCACCGTGGGATTTCATCATTCCTTCTTGCCACCATCTTTGGAAACCCGCGTCTTCTTTTAGGGAAGTTGGGGCCGACTTGGATCCATCCCTTGATCCGAGCCAGGCCTACCTTTCGCACAAAAACACTCCCACAAATGGTTTCAACTCAACGAGGTTTGATCTTTCTCACATACATCTTAATTATCTAACAATAGCTGATGTAAGTAGTTTCCTCTGTTTTCTTTTGTCTTTGGCCAGTTTGATGATACATAGATTCTTGTTTGGAAAAATTGAGGTTTTGTTTTGCATATTTGTTCAGGTGGAGGGTTTGAATTTCGAGGAATGTATTGCATACATAGAAGATTATATGATTAAACAAGGTCTTTTGATGGCTAGCTAGGCTTTTCCTAGGTTAAGTAATTGAATTGAAACCTAAAAACTAAAATCTTGTATATAGCTCTTTTCTGATTGAAATTACCAATAGTTAGCCAATTTAATTACTCCCTCTGATCCATTTTAAGTGTCACAAATTATGTTTCGGTTTATTTCATAATTAGTGTCACACTTGTAAAACCAATACAATTTGTAGTTTTTTTTAACATATATACCCCTAGTTGTATTTTCAATATCAAAGCAGAAAATCTATTAATGCAATTAATACAATTTAGGTTACTTAGTGTTAATTAAGGTGGTTGAACATTTAATTAGTCTTGGGGAGTTGGGAAGGGAGAGAAGATAATTAATTGTTGATAGAAATTTTTAAAAGGGCAATTATGTCATTTTAATTGATTTTTTACTAAATTTAATATCTACCAATTATTGCCTTGATCTGTGTGATATTTCTAGTGTGACACTTAAAATGGATTGGAGGAGTAGGTGGCAATTTACTAGCGAAATCAGATACAGGAATATTGTAATATTTTTGATTAGCTGAGGTGTTTGAAACGAATGTAGGAATTGTGACTAATACAGTTTAATTTAAGTTGAAAATGAAGATGGGAGTTGCTCTGGCTCTAACTCTTATGCTAATACTCTGTTTTGGTGGGATTCAAACCGTTTTCCAGTGAGGTCGCTTTTTTCTGGTTGCTAAGTGTTGGAATGAGGATTTAGATCGGAATCGTGTGTTTATTGTTGCTGTTTAATGTTATTATGCTCGGGACTTCGGGCTTGTTGCTAAAACAGTCTTGTATTTTGTCTACAAATCTTATCACCATGAGAGCATAGACAAGTCGATTTTAGCTGAGGTGTTTGCAGCAAAAGGAATTGTGACTAATTGGTACATTTGCTGGTACAAATTGCTTGATATGCAAAGCAAACTTAGATGGAATTTTTTTGAACATGTTAGCAGTAGGTTTTATATCTAAACTGATATGGATGATGGAGTTTTTTTAGTCTTCAAAATATCATATTATGTCTTTATTTATCCCTTTTAATATTTTATAAATTTGTTTGATAGTTAGTTCTACTCATGTGCTTTTATAAATGCATTTTTATGTAAATTCATAATGCCTTTTGAAGTGTTAAGCACGAGGGGTATTATAGTAATGTGTTTATTTTGGAATGTAAGATTCCAAAATAGATAATGAAAACTATCCTCCAAACTTAATTACATATAGTATAGTAAATTCAAATATCAAATAAAACTTTGAATGTTACTAATATTGACCCAAGACTAACAATGTTACATAATACATAATAATGTTACAAAAAAATATTTTGTCTCAATACTAACAATACATAATACATAATAATACTAATATTGACCCAAACTAATAATATTTAACATAAAAAATTATTTTTTATAAATATATTAAAAAATGCATGTGCCGCGGCACACCGTGGCTTATGCCGCCCCAGGAGGGTGGCAAGCCGTGGCATTTGCCGCCCTCCTAGGGCAGCTTAGGCCACGGCAAGCTGCCCTTCTGGGACGGCACGCTCATCAGCCCCAAATCTCCCCGAATTCCATAGGATGGACGCTTATCCGCCGTCCATTTCCGGAGTTCTCGGGCTATTCTACGTTCGTGATAGCTCGAAGATTCCAAAGGATTTAAGGGGGTTTAGCAACACCCTTTCCAAATAGAACTAGAATCATTACAGCAATAGTCAGCGTGCTGTAAGGGGTCACGCGCGCAAGTGAGAGTGGGTTTATAAGTTATCGTCGAACAAAATTATGAACATTTGCCTTGGTGTTTTATTTCATCATGTTTGGTCGCCGCGTCATTTCTGAGTAATTAACGAAATATTTAATATAATAATCAAATTATTTAAATCTAAAAGCCACTCCATAAGCATAAAACTTGAGTTCTCTTCTCTCTATCATTTTCCTGAGCTGAGCTCTGCCATCCCAATCCCATTGCCCACATATAATTAAAGTAAAATATAAAGATTGAATTTTGATTTTTGAGAGACAGAAAGCAAAGCAAAGCATGTTTTTGTGAAAGTGGTATTCCAACGCAGAAACGCACACCTGACCTCAGTAAATACCCATTTCTCTTTTTCAAAAGATTCATTCACAAAAAATATACGAGCAACCCACGGAGAAGAAGAAGAAGAACTGCCTAACTGTATAAGTTTTTGAAGAGAATTTCAAAGGTAATTTTACATATTTGCTGCTTCTAAAGTGTATCTGATATCTCCATGTCTTGACAGTTGTTTTCTACGTGTAATCTGTGTTTTGTTCTGGTTTTTTCTGCATGAATTTAATTTCTTAATCTTTTCAAATTACCATATATAGTACTACCAATTTGTCCGTTTTCCAGCTAAGTCACCTTCTTTAACTTGAATTTTCCATTATTTTGTATTCTCTTCTTCCTTGTTTCTTATCAAAGAACATTTATTCTACTGGAATTATAAATTCTCTTTTCTTTATTTCAATGGAAGTTTCATGAATATTCCTTTTTCCTGTGTTTCCCCTGAGAATTTCCAGGTTTCTTTCAAGATTCAGTGGCTTTTCTTTTTCCTCTCTCCTTTTAATAGAACCCAAGATAATTGAAATCTGCTTAGCTTCTCTTTGGTATGTTGACAGATGGTATAAGTTTTTCATCACTCTCCACTTTTCAAGAATATTTCAAGCTAACCTTTGATTAATTCTAGAAAATTTACTTAATTTCTCTTTTAACTTGATTACTGATACTATTACTCCTACCTTTATTTACTTGGTCTGTTAAACTTGAGTTTTCCAGAGATTTATTTACGTTCAAACAACAATATTAATCAGAATTATTGGAAACAAAATTCATAAATCTAAAGTTGTAAATTTTTGTATGGTTTTCTTTTTGTTTTATAATTTCTGGAAATGATGGCTCTTGTAACATAATAATGTTGCAGAGTTGCAGTAGATAGACTGTTGGGATACGGTCGGATAGGGGAAAAGGTAAAAAAATGTGTTGAAGAATCAAATCCTTGTGTCAATTCAAAGTCGTTTTGGTCTGTTTTCTGTTTGTTCCTTAGGCTTGTATTAATTCTGATTATGGACTGTCTCTTGGGCTTGTGGGGCCCAAAATTTGACACCAACCCAACTATATTATATGCTATATCAAAGGCCTATAATATTTGCTTATTTCATATGGCAAAAAAAAAAATTTTAGTTCTAATGTTCTACTCTTTCAGTCCTCTAATGTTCTACGCTATCAGGGTTTTCTTTTTCCTTGTTTTTTTTTGCTGGGTTTCAAAAAGATACAATAGATACAATTAGCATTTCCATCATGAGTTCTCTCAATTAAGTAGTTTTTTTGTATAGCTTGGATTAAATTCTTTAAAACTTCTTTGATTGGAATGAAATTTTGGCAATTATGAGTTTATGAAGACAAGTATTGCATAAGAGAATAGAGGATATACATGTTATCAGCAGCTGTGTCATATATATCACCAAAATATAGAGGAAAGTAAAAGGCATTGTTATAAGTTCATATTTCATGATCCATACACAGATACAGGTCCCTATAATGATTCTTTAAAGATTTCAAACTGCATATTGCTAAATTTGTGTATCAGTGTATTTGCTCTATTTATTTGTTTGTCCTACACTTTATTGCAGATATTTGCTGCAGTGATGTGAACTTGATTTCGATCGATAAAGGATTGCCCCATTAGGCAAACCTTAAATACTCTAAAATCTTCGAGAAGACCTTTGTTGTCTTCTTCAAAAAGGGTATATACTCTCTCTCTCTCCCTTAGGCAAAGGTTGAAAATATTGACCATGATGGTTGTAATTTTCAGCACCTATAATTGCACTTGTATTACATACTATTTCATGTAGAACTTGATAAGCTTCTCATTTTCATTGTTCATATTAAGCAAATGTTTGCAAGCGTTGCATTGTTGCTAACTGTGTTAAGTTTGAGATGAATTGTCAATGGAGAACTTTTGTTCAGATGGTATTACCATGCTTCGATTGTCTGCAATACTGGAATGCACCTTTGCTCATTTTCATTTCAATGTATATAGAACATGTGCATGGAATATTTAACTTTTAGGGGTGTCTTACAGAATGGAATATTCTTACAGGTTCTCCATGTTATTGAATGATTATGATATTATATTGTTTCTACACATTTAAGTCAATAATAATTTTACAGGAGAGTGGATGATATATATATTTTTCCTTTTAATATTTTATGAATGTATATCGCCTGTTAACTAAGCTTCTGTCTGGTGTGAAACAGAAAGAGGAGCACATCTAGTCTTTTGTTTGGGAAGCTGTGGATTCAATGGCGAAAGTTTGTTGGCCGTACTTTGATCCTGAGTATGAGAACATGAGTGTCAGAATGAATCCACCAAGGTTCCTTTTTTTTTTCCTCTATATTTTGCTTTCCAAGTTCAGTAATTGATTTTGTTCCAAAAATTAGCAACTTAGGAACCTTGATGGTAAAGCTATAGTTCCTTGTTGATTTTATAGTTTGCTATAATATATGCGACCGAACTTTACTTTGGTGGTATGAGTTTTTTCTAAACAAGATGACAGGCAATGGTACAAAATAGATGCATTTTAGCAGGTCATGCATCTTTCTATAGTTATAAAGCTATTTCTCATATTTTCTTCCGGCAGGGTGTCTGTGGACAACACTAGTTGCACAGAATGTACTGTTGTAAAGGTAAATTTCAATAAAAATATAGTTTACGTCTCATTGGCTTTTGAAGGGTGCTATCTAACAATTTTAGTGCCAACAGCTAACTCATTATGTACATATAGGTTGACAGCGTGAATAAACCTGGAATACTGCTGGAAGTTGTACAAATACTAACAGACCTCGACTTAATTATTACCAAAGCTTACGTCTCCTCTGATGGCGGATGGTTCATGGATGGTAGGATATACTATTATCAATTTGTTATGTTAGGCTTTAGAGCGCAGTGGCTAAATTATGCACCCTTTTCCCACGAAAGTTCCTTAGCCAACAATAGAGCAGAAAGCAGTTTCTCTCTCTCTCTCTCTCTCTATATATATATATATATATATATATATTTTAATTTCTAACATATAGATAAGCATTAGTTATATGGTTATAGCAGGACAATAACATTATGTCTCTCTACTAATATTCTGCCTCTCCTCCCTTTGTCCCTTCCCCTCCAGCCCCCATATTCCCCTTCTCCAATTGCTAATAATAACTTGAGTATTTGACATTTTGTGTTCTTTGCAAGCAGTGTTTCATGTCACTGATCAACAGGGGAAAAAGATTACTGATGGAAAAACCATTGATTACATAGAGAGGGTATGCCCTTTCTTTTCTTCTTGAATTTACCTTCTTTTATTTATCAAGAGTGCCAAACTACTACGTAGTAGAGTTGGAATTCTCCATTTGGGGCAACCATCCTACAGATAGACAATGAAACCAAGCAGAAACTTTTGCTTAACCATAAAATTTCTGGATTATGAATTCTCCCTTTTCCCCTCTTCTTGAGGTCCACTGCTGTGTTATTCCTCCATAGCCCCTCAAATGTTGCTACTCTCATTATGTTCCATATATGTCTACTTTTCTGACTTATATGTACTTAAATCGGTGCAGAACTGTCAGAGACATGCGTTAATTAGGGGTATTGGTTGCCTCCAATTGGGCATTTCTTCTTATCTCCTCTCACATAACATTATGGAGTGAAGGATGAAGAGTAGCATTTGCCATTTATTCAAAAAACACAGCAAGTGTTTAGATAGTGCCCTCGTCTTCTCATGAATAAATGGCCCTTACCCATTATTTGTTCATGGTAAAGATGAATAAGAAACAGAAAAGAGATTACAATAATTCATCAAAAGAAAGAAAGGAAAAAGATAAAGAAAAAAAGAAGCCTAAAATAGAAGCCATAGCAGCCTTACCTGTCATTATTCTCCATGTGTCATATCGCATGCATGCACTTTCCTGTACTTGTATTACATCTTATACTGTTTTTCTTTCAAATTAGGCTCTAGGACCAAAGGGGCACACTACAGATGGGATGAAAACCAGCCCTGGCAAACGTGTTGGGGTGCACTCTGTTGGAAATCACACAGCAATAGAACTCATTGGGAGGGATAGGCCAGGTCTCTTATCTGAGATATCTGCTGTCCTTGCCAACCTGCACATTAACGTGGCTGCTGCAGAAGTGTGGACACATAACAGGCGAATAGCATGTGTGCTCTATGTCAATGATGATAACACAAGCGGTGCTGTCGATGATCCAAACAGACTGTCTATAATGGAGGAGCAGCTTAAGCACATCCTGCGTGGTTGTGAGGATGATGACAAAGTGGCTCGTACCAGCTTCTCCATGGGATTCACACATGTTGATCGGCGGCTTCACCAAATGCTGTTTGCTGATAGGGATTATGAAGGTGGTGGAGTGACAACTGAGGTTGACTATCCTTCATCCTTCAAACCAAAGATTACAGTTGAGCGTTGTGAGGAGAAAGGGTACTCAGTTGTTAGTGTCCGGTGCAAAGATCGAGCTAAGCTGATGTTTGACATTGTCTGCACACTCACAGACATGCAATATGTAGTTTTTCATGCCAACATCTCATCCAGTGGTCCCTATGCTTCACAGGTAAGTGCATCATTTGTTATGCCTTGCAAGACGAAAGAACCAAAATTACTTCCCTGTCAAAAATCATTTTACACAATAAAAAGAAATGAAAGAAGAAAAGGAAACTCTGTTTTGCTCGCTAACACCTTGGAAACCAAATCAGCTGCAAATTATGGTGAAATGGCCAATTTGTAATATACATCACGTTTATGAGTAAAAACTACTTTATTCCATGTTCTACGATCTGCAGTGCTATAGGTAAGTTATATACATTGAATAAGCACCAATTGGATTTGAAAGGATTAATGATGGCCTTTAAAAAGGGTTGTGCTATAAGGATTTTGTAAAATGCTCAATTGCAGAGTGCTATTAAATACCTTTTCGACAGTAAATTTTTTAGAACTGGGGGTTATTAAAGAAAACAGCTAGCTTGACATGGCATTCAAAACTGGCACCACTTATGTTCCCAAGGCACTGAGCCATTCATTGTAAACCTCCTATGATGGCATCTTTCTTTTTATCAATCTGTCATCTTCCAAATTGTACAAGGATTGGCTAACATATGCATAAATTATCTTATTGCCTTCCAAATTGTAGGAATATTTTATTCGCCACATGGATGGCTGCACACTTGATACTGAAGGTGAGAAAGAAAGGGTTAGTAAATGTCTAGAAGCTGCAATACACAGAAGAGTAAGTGAGGTGAGTAGTATATCTAACTGAAATGTTTTGTCAACTTTAGCCAGCATTTCTATATAAATAGAGACCATGTTCTTTCTAGCTAAAAGTTTTGTTCCTAAATACTTCTTCTGCATTACATTCTCTTTCAATACTTGTTGCTATTCCTCGAATGCAAGTATGTAAAATATTTTATATAGTCAGAATTTCCATGCAAAAGGAAGATGATTTATGAAAACAAAAATTGCTCATAAAAAATCCTTGCTAGTAAATACAATTAGTGTAAGCTTCATTCACAGTCCACTTTGGAGTTACTGTATATTGCATAAATTACTAGAACATGGAAAAACTAGGATTGTAACTCTTAAGATTCACAGCCAGTGTTCAATATAAATTACAGGAACTAATATGCTTTGCAATTGATTTGTGCATTTTTAGACTGTTTTCCATGATAGCAAGAGCCGAGAGGGCACAACTTTTTAATATAATGTTATGCTGAATGTTGTTTTCGTGTATGAAATAGGAAAAAAAAAATTCACTTATCTTACTTTCATGAATTTATTCTACATGGATGTTGCATCAATGAATGACTGAGCTACATAAAACACCACAAAATGTTGTTTTTAACAGTAAGCTAACGGAAACAAATTTCTCCGACGGAACTGTCAGAATGCATGATCATTGGGGGAGTAGAGTACATTTTAGAAAATTTAAAATTATCAATGCATGTATCAAAGGTGCATGGAAAGTCAAATTCTATTAAAACTGTATGTGACCAATAAAATTTTCCACTTGGTAAACTGGTTCTTAATAGCTATTCTCCTTTAAATGGATGTCACTTTGCTTACAAATTTAGCAGTGGCCTAATAGTTAGGTGAATTGTATGAAAGTAACATAAAGAAGTCAGGATGTCATCATTATCTACATTTTGTTTTACTTCATCTTGTCATTGAAACGAGAAGAATGATGAATAACAATGTTCTGCTTTTGGCATTGACAATTCCTTAGGGAATGAAACAAGAATTATTCATTTTCTAATATTGAGAAGCACCCACATTCTTGTCATTTAAGATGCATTTAACAAATGCAGGGTCTAAGTTTGGAGCTTTGCGCAAAGGATAGAGTTGGTTTGTTGTCTGAAGTAACAAGGATTCTCCGAGAGAATGGATTGTCAGTTCGAAGAGCAGGGGTGTCAACAGTTGGGGAGCAAGCAGTGAATGTTTTCTATGTGAGAGATGCTTATGGGAATCCGGTAGATTCAAAGACAATCGAAGCACTTCGCAAAGAAATCGGACATACAATGATGCTTGATGTAAAGAAGGATCCAGCCAGTGCCAAAGCACCTGAAGCTGAGGCTAGTGGGTGGGCCAAAACAAGCTTCTTCTTTGGAAACTTGCTTGAAAAGTTCTTGGCTTGAGGGAAAAGAAAAAGAAAATATGTCCATAAATGGCTGTAACAGAAACTTGGAACTGTATAGAATAATGCAAGCTTTGGCATACCAACCATGGGAAAGACTTGGTGTCCCTGCTTTGTTTAAAAATAAGTGCTTGCAAATTGTTAAGCTTAGACCTAACAAAGTGCTTCTTTGCCTTTTCTTTGTTCTTATTTTACCTCTTTTTGCAGCTTAATTTTTCCTATACTAGTTTGTTTTGCCCGTGCTTTGCTGCGGGGTCGAAAATTTTATGAAGGGATTTTTGTGAATTTTTGTTAATCGAACATCTGAATAAAAAATAATATGAAATTAAATAGATTGTCAATCGAAATCACAAAATTTCAAAAGTATCTTTTAGAATTGAAACGATGAAAATTAGCTTTTGAGTCTTTCATGAAAATTGTAGATCATAAAATTACTTTTTAATAGACACATGAATGGCCTGAATTGGACAAATAGAACAAAGAAAAAAAAAATGAAGCGTTAAATAGAATTTGTAAATGACTAAGTAGCATAAAATAAAAAAGTATGAGAGTCATTTGATAACTAATTTGATTAAGCAAAATTTTCTTAATGGATATCTTGAAACATAAAAATTCCCTTTTGAACCCTTCATGAAACTCGTAGATCAAATTAACATTCAGGTTCTTCATGAAAGTCGTAGATCGTACAGTAACCTTTTAACCGACACTATCGGACATGTGGATCGAAAATTATATGGTATTAAATAGACCAACAATCGAAACGACCAAATTTAGGAAGCATTTTTTTGAATTAAAATATAAAAATTTGCTTTTGAGTCCTTCATTAAAGTTGTAGATCATGAAACTATCTTTTAATAGACAGAATCAACTTAATCGGACAAATAGAACAAAGAATAAAAAAATAAATCTTAAAAGTTAGATTAAAATCTAGAATTTGTAAAGGACAAAGTAGTATAAAGTAGAAAAATATGAGGGTCATTTGATAAATAATCCAAATAAGAAAATGTTTGTTAATGGAGATCTTGAAGCATAAAAATTTCCTTTTGAACCCTTCATGAAACTCGTAGATCAAATTTAGCTTTCGGGTCCTTCATGAAAGTCGTAAATCATGCAATAACATTTTAACTGACACTTCAATAACTTCAATCGGACATGTGGAAAAAGAATTATACGATATTAAATTGACCGACAATCAAAACCACAAACTTTCGGAAGCATTTTTTAGAATCAAAACATTAAAATTGACTTTTGAATTCTTCATGAAAATTGTAGATCATGAAATTAACTTTTAATACACTTGAATCATCTTAATCGGAAAAATAGAAAAAAAGTTCAAAAATAAAAGCCAACGCATTAAATTGTCCAACCTATAATTGTAAAGGACTAACTAGCATAAAACATAAAAGTATGAGGATCATTAGATAAATAATCCAATAAAAAAATATTAGTTTATGGAGAATGGGACCCATAAATAGTAACTCTTTCACAAAGTTCCCAAAATACCCTCAATCATCAATCCAAATAACGAAAAAA
Organism: Corchorus capsularis; assembly: GCA_001974805.1. NCBI lineage: Eukaryota > Viridiplantae > Streptophyta > Magnoliopsida > Malvales > Malvaceae > Corchorus > Corchorus capsularis. The sequence goes on from AWWV01006817.1 coordinate 61,351, forward strand.
CCAAACATAAAAGTACCAAAATACCCTCCTCATTTGTTCTTCAACTTATGAGATGTTAAGGTTGGAATGGTTTTTAGGTAATTTCACTTTCTATTATTATGGTTTCTTATTTCTTATAATGAGTAGTAGGTCTTAGGAGGCTGCCCACTAATGTCTGCAGCTATCCTCTTTAAATAAATCTTTTAACCTAATTAAAATAATTAATTATAAAATTACAAAATTGCCTAATAAATAAAACTAGGTTAGAACCCGTGCTTTGCACTGGAATTTATTCAAATTTTAAAATAAATATTTTAAATTATAATTTATTTATGAATAATTCATTATTAGTCACATAATTTTTGAATTTTAGTTAGCAGCAAACTTAATAAGGAATGAACATTATTCTGTAATGAAAGTTTAGTTACGTTGAAAAATTAAACGAAAAAAAAGGTATTATTAAATCTTTATGTTACTCATACTATGCAAAACCTTTATAATTTATTGAAAAATATTACTAAATATTTATTTTACTAAATCTTTATAATATGTGGCAAAACATTATTATTTCTTTTTAATGAATAATCATTTAAAACTACGTCAGTGAGATTTTCATATTGTACATGTAGGTTAAAAAACTAATACATACATCATTTTCTCAACAATTATTTGATACATCGTCAGTAGAGTTTTTATATTACAAATTGACTGAAAAACTAACACATACACTTACTTAATTAATAGTGTATTTAATATTGAAAATATATCATAAAATGGCACATGTCAACCCTTTAACCCCGCATTAAAGTCTGTTAAACTCTACTGACAATGGATAATATAATTTTCCTATCTTAATAACATTGTAAGCTTTATAATAAGATTATTATACAAATACACTGTCAATGTAAATTTTGTACTCCATAAGTGGGTTAAGAAGTTGACACACACCCTCATTTCATAATTAACTAAATATATTTGATATTAGTACATATTCCTTAAGGGGACACATGTGAATCCTTAAACCATGCACGTACAGTCTACTAAACTCTACTGACGATGTTTGTATTATTTTTTTTATAGGATTATTATACAATACACTGTCAGTGTAAATTTTGAACTTCATAACCGACTTAAGAAGTTGACACATACCCTATATCATAATTAGTTAGATATAAAATATTAATACATTATTCCCTAAGGCCTAAGAGGACACATGTCAACCCTTAAGCCCCGCGCGTGTAGTCTGCTAAACTCCATTGACAATGTATTGTAATATTTTTTTGTTTTATATGGTTATTATACAATACACTGTCAGTGTAAAATTTTGGACTCCATAAGCGGGTTAGGAAGTTGACACATACGTCATTTCATAATTAATTAAATATTTAATATTACACATATTCCCTAAGGGATACATCTCAACCCTTAAACTCCGCACGTGCAGTCTGCTAAACTCCATTGACTGTGTATTGCATAATTTTTCTTATAGGATTTACAATACACTGTCAGTATAAATTATGGACTCCATAAGCGAGTTAAGAAGCTAACACATACCCCATTTCATAATTAATTAAATATTTAATATTAATACATATTTCCTAAGGGGACACATGTCAACCCTTAAATCCTGCACGTGCAGTCTGCTAAAATCCACTGACGGGTATTGTATAATTTTTCTTATAGGATTATTATACAATATACTGTCAGTGTAAATTTTGGACTCCATAAACAGGTTAAGAAGTTGACACATACCCTATTTCATAATTAAATATTTAATATTAATACATATTCCCTAAGCGTACACATGTCAAACCTTAAAATTAAAGCCTGCATGTGCAGTCTGCTAAACTCCACTGATGGTGTATTATATAAATTTTCTTATAGGATTATCATACAATACACTGTCAGTGCAAATTTTTGGATTACATAAGCGGGTTAAGAAGTTTTTGTGCCAAAAAAGAAACTTATAAAGTTTTTTAGTAACTTTCACTCAATTTTTTTTCAAACTTATTAACGTTTTTATAAGATGACACATTTCCCCTATACTTTTTTATAAGATCCAAATAGACATCTTTGATAACCAATCATGGAGGTGGTAATATTGTATTATTTTAAACCAAACGACTCTTAACTTCATCTATTAACTTATATGAAATGTGAAATATGTATGGAAAATTTCCCATGTTGATTTCTATTTCCTATTTTCTTAAATTTCTAAATTTATAGCACTTTGTTCCTATATAATTGTTGCTTTCAAGTTTTTCACCTATACTAAGAAATTTAATTCTCAATTGATAAAAAATACTTTTTACACCATCAAAGCTTCATATCGTTTTTCCCACCTGGTGTGGCATAGGTTTAACCATTAATTTTCATGAAAACAAACTTTATAAAACTTTATAAGTATTAAAATTCTGGATATTTATTGTCATAATGTAGTAATGATTATCAGTGTGCTACTTTGGATAATTTGGTGGAGTAAGTAGTATTACCCTAAATCTCTAATTTTAAAATTATCCTTTTATTAATTATTCCATCAAATCAACTCTATTCAAACTTATCACATAGAGCCTTTAAATTAAATATATACATTTTATTTCTCTACCTTATTAGGTAAATTCGAACAAAAAAAAAATTCTTGATCGGTTTGTAAAGTGAAATAAAAAGGAATTAATTGATTTTGATTGAATTGAATATTAGTGAAAATGAAGATTTATAAGCGGGTTAAGAAGTTGACACATCCCATTTCATAATTAATTAAATATTTTATATTAATACATATTCTCTAAACAGACATATGTCAATCCTTAAATCCCGTGCGTGTAGTCTGCTAAACTCCATTAACGGTGTATTGTATAATTTTTCTTATAGGATTGTTATACAATACACTGTCAGTGTAAATTTTAGACTCTATAAACGGGTTAAGAAGTTGACACATACCCCATTTTATAATTAATTAAATAATACATATTCCCTAAGGGGACACATGTCAACCCTTAAACCCCGAACGTGCAGTCTGCTAAACTCCACTGACGGTGTATTGTATAATTTTTCTTATGGCATTATTATACAATACACTATCAGTGTAAATTTTGGACTCCATAAGCGGGTTAAGAAGTTAACACATACCCCATTTCATAATTAATTAAATATTTAATATTAGTACATATTCCCTAAGGGGATACATGTCAACCCTTAAACCCCAAATATGCAGTCTGCTAAACTCCACTAACGGTGTATTGTATAATTTTTCTTATAATAACTTTCACCTAATTTTTTTTTCAAACTTTTTATAAGATGACACATTTCCCCTATATCTTTTTAGAAGATTCAAATAGACATCTTTGATAACCAATCATGGAGGTGGTAATATTATATTATTTTAAATCAAACGACTCTTAACTCCATCTTTTAACTTATGTGAAATATGTATGGAAAATTTCCAATGTTGAAATGTGATAATATATTAATGATTATCAGTGTGCTACTTAGGATAATTTGGTGGAGCAAGTAGTATTACCCTAAATCTATAATTTAAAATTTTTCTTTTTATTAAATATTCCATCATTAACTCAATTCAAACTTATTACTATGTCTTTAAATAAAATACAAGAGGGATAGCCTGCGCTTGCGCTATAGGCATGTTTTTATGTGAGATATTTTTGTTTATTTTATGCATCTGTTTTATAAACAATTACAAAAAGAAGATTATGAGACATTGTAAATCTATTTAGTCATTTTCTTGTTTTTTAAAGTGAAAAGTGCTTGCATTTTTTTGCCAAAAGAAAAAGTGCTTGTATTCATTCTAAACAGTTCAATACATGTTGATATTTTTCACACTATTAATGGAGTTAGATGAGTATAGAATAAATATGGGTGTTTAGTAAAACAACTATAATCTTCTAATTAACCCCCCCCCCCCCCCGAAAAAAAAAAAGTTAGGCAAGTGTAGAAAGGATCATTTGTCCTTGATACTTAATACGGTCCATACAAACACACTAATGTGTGTGAGCATAATTATTCATCTAAAAAATAGTCAACACAATTGAAATTTACTTTCACAATCCAACACAAACCATATAGAACATAAGGATTATTAAGTAATTAGCAAATGGAGAAATGACCAAACGGGACAAAAAGGTTGTCCCTGATGAAAAGTTAAAAGGAGCTTTCAGCAAACATCGTCTTGAAAAAACAATTAACATGGTCTATAAAAACCGCACTTAGTATGTTAATAATTTCAAAAAATGCAATTTACTCTAATAACCCAACACACCCAATTATCAAAGAATACATCATAGGGGTCGTACTAAATGTATACTGAATATTTATGTGTAAACCGAAACGGACCCAGCAAAAATGGACTGGAAAAATGGACTGAAGAAGGAAAAAGGCTTGAGCAATATATAAAATTACAGAATCCTCATAAAGCCCAATAGTCATTAATAGATTAGCATATATGGAATTTAAAAAGGTGGGAACACCATTAATCATGCATTTAAATTGTGGGAACAACATTAATTGAAGTTAGATTCTAAAATTACATAAAAAGAAAATGTATTTTTAGAAAAAGGGTTAAGATTAGAAGGATTTTAAAGTATTAAGCCATTTGAGAAAAGACCAAAATGGGGCGATAAGGTTGTTCCAGGTTAAAAGTTGAAAGGGTTTTTGAGTAAATTCCATAGGGGACAAAAATAATATGTAGTATATATATATATGACACATCAATGGAATTTGGCTTTGTATGCTTCATTGGTTTCATGGTTGTATTACTTGTTCAAGCAAACATTTGACCTGTAATATTTGAATGAGGGAATTACAAGAATTTGTAAGTCACAAGGAACAAATAATAATTAGAGAAAAGCTTACTTGCAATTGAATTTATTCTTTATTAATCTTTTCTCAATCTTTATATAAACAAAAACTAAAAACATGTGGGGAGAAATGTATGAAGATATGGCTTATTGGTCATGCTAGTTGTTTTTTTTATTTTTGGTGTGTGTTGAACCAATCCAAAAATAAGTCTATCAGTTCATAAATAAGGAAATATTAATAAAGTAATTGCGTTTGAATGGAAAAAATAAATAATGAAATTTGTTAGTAATATTTTATTAAACCAATGTCCTACTTAGGGGTGCTTATCGGTCGGGGCGGTCAGTTAAAATTAACAATACCCCTAAAACCACTGACAACCAACAGAATGGATTTTAGCACTGACAATCGACTACGAAAGGAACATAACCGTCAACCACCGACCGCCGTCGGTGCGGTCGGTTATGGCGGTTATCTCGGTTTCTCAATTATAATTACAATATATGTTTTAAATGTAAAAAAAATAAATTTCATTAGAAATGTAAATATATGTTTAATTAAAGGTTTACATTGACTTGAGCTTCAATTGGACAACTTTACAATTGCAAATTTGAAGCAAATGGCAAAAATCATAATCAAGTCAGTCACCAAGTGTGTAACTGTGCAAGTGTAAACCAACACACTGACAGTAAAACTTAAACTTTAACTTTGTCTAATCCTGAAAAAAGGGTAGCATACTGCATATAGAAAAAGCTCCACTAATTACTAATTAAAAACTAAAGGAGCACTAACCACTAGCAGGCAACACAATACTAATATACCATTTCCATTTTCACCTCCTATGCAGTAACCTATGCACTAAATATACTATAGAAAAAAAAAGAATAGACCAGCGAGATGCATCATCAGAGATCCCACGGGGCACGAGCACTCTTGCAGCACCAGCAACAGGTAGCAGCAACATCAAGCCATCAAAAAAAATCAACCTTTACTTTAACTTTAGTTTTTAGTCTTTAATCTTATAAATAAGAAGGTTAGAATAGAAACAAATGCATCAGACATCAGTAATGATTAGAAAGCATAATCAAAAATAGAATCAAAACAGAAAGTAATTTTGCAGTATCAAAACAGAATCAAAATCGTATCAAAACATAAAGTAAGGGGTTGTTTGGCATTGTTTCCGTTTTCTTGTTTTTTTTTGTTTCGTTTTTGTTTTGTTTTTGTTGCGCTGTCAAATTTTTAGAAACAGGAAACATGTTTGGATAAACAAATTGCTGTGCATTTTAAAAAACTGGAAACACAAAACACATTTGGTTAGTAGACTTATTGATTTTTTTTCCTTATCAACTAATTCTCAAACATCTATTTTCATTACTTTTTTTTATCAAATTCTACTTTTTCTCATATTAATAATTGTATTAATTTATAGAAACATAATTGTATGGAATTTTTTTATATGCATATAATTGTATGAGATTCATATTTCATCTCATACCAGATAATTTATGGATAATTTTGGGAAAGGAAAATATGAGAAAATATGAATAAGATAACTACCAAAATAATTTTATATCTTTAACATAAATTGAGTGGGAAAACTCTATCATTCTCCTTGCTCAAGTTCAAATTCTTTTGGACATACAAGCTAACAAACACCTCAAAATTTTGAAATTATCAACTAGAAATGCAAACTAAAACCTAGTTAGTTTAGCACAAATCAACATCTATACAACACATATTATTTCACTAACAATAGCAATAATTTTCATTTCCACCCAGATGATTCCAAGTGCCAATGACACCATCATTCAAACCTCGATAACCATACTCTCCATCTAGCAAAGAAACTATCAACTTCGATACAAAGCAAATTTATAAGAATGCCATATTCTGCAGCTTTCAAACTTTTTGTCTCTGCTTTTGCCATTAACTTTTCACAGCATCAGAGAGGGGGATATTGATATATCTTCCTAAATAAGATGCCAAACAATGGTTGAAAGGCTTCAAGGTCAAATGCTCCTTGCTCAATATTTGAGATGCTGCTAATATTTGTTGGAGTCAACCTGCAATATATATGACACTCTTATCAGCAATAATATATAAATGATTGATGAAATTATTAAATAATCATATACATTCTTGCCAACGAGTTCAATCGATGCTGCCGCATGTGAACCATTTATCTGCCATTCCCTGCAACTACAATCCCAATTATCCAGGCTGACAATATTTGTTATTCCCAAAAATATCACGAACCTTGAAGATACTAACAGGTGAAAATATTACTTCCAGAGAACGTGAATCGACAAGGCTTCTTTAGAGGATTTACTCTGCCTTTAGTGTAAGCCTTGATGACCATCTATCTGAATCCATCTTGCATGTGTTCTTTCCAGTAGAGGAACAACTTTATCAGCTTTGTACATCTAAAATGCTTCATTTATAGAAGATGAAGAAATTGGAAAGAACCCTAGGTAGGATGATTTTGTAAAGAAAAGAGAGGAAAAATAATATTACATGCGTTTTCTGGGAATCGAAGCGAGGGTCTCATTAAAATTTTACTATTCATCTTCGTGTTTTTTGTTTCCGAAATATTTCTAAAAAACATGAAAACACACTTTTTCTGCTTCCACTTATTTTGGAAACAACTGAATTTTTGCCATAATTTTTGAAAACAAAAACACCCATCCAAACATGTTTTTGTGTGTTTTGTTTCCAAATAATAAAAATGGCAACAAGAAAACAAAATTGGCAACAATGCCAAACAAGCTCAAAGAAAGAAGCAAATCAAGCCAGAAATAATAAAACTTGAAAATAAAGAGAAAAATGCAATTAGCAGAGGGCCATACCATGTACCATATTTACCTACTCCCAATCCAATCTCAATTCTCAGAATCTCAGCTGTCAATATTAGTATCTAGAGAGACCTTTTGAAGCTCTATTCAGAAGTCAAAACAGAAAATTCCATTTAGCAGTTAATCTATTCAATAACAAAGCAAGCAAATAATCATGTGAATGAAAATAAACTTTTCAATCTTACCTAAAGCCAACTTATCCAACTCTTCTTGCTCATCAATGTCTGCCATTGGGTCGAATTCAGAGGACCCTTTCAGCCAATCTTGAGAACATATGAGAGCTTGAACAAGCTTGGAAGTCATGCTACTTCTATACACATCAAGCACTCTTCCACCAGTGCTGAAAGATGATTCAGAAGCTACAGTTGACACTAGGACAACCACTCGCAAGGCATGATGACAATGTAGGAAACCTTGGGCTATTCAATCTCCACCAGAGAAGCACATTAAAGGAGCCCCTTGCTGCATATTTTCTTTCTCCTCTTGAAGATAAATCTCCAACTCAGACTTCTGTTGTTGCTGCAAACCAGACTCCTTTTGATGCTTCATGAACTGTGCCATTGAATCACCACTGTCATCTTCATCCAAGCCATGCCCATCACCCACATTGGCTTGAGAACTCATCTCGGGTGCACTGCCTTTATCAGAAGAAGGGTTGCACCTATAGTCTTCAAACAAAGCCAACAATGCTTCATTTATAGAAGCCAGTAGAGGAACAACTTATCAGCTTTGTACATCTTCCCAATGCAGAATTCCATGAATGTCATCTTCTTTCTTGGATCCATAACAGCACCAACATATACCAACATGTTGGTCTTGTCAACTTGGCCCCAATATTTGTTGTATTTCTCCTTCATCTTGGTTGCCATCAGCCTCATCTCCATACTTTGTCTGGTTTTGCATTTGCGTCAAAGCAGTAGACACAATGCAAGTAACATAAAGAAGTCAGGATGTCATCATTATCTACTATTTGTTTTAATTCATATTGTCATTGAAACGAGAAGAATGGTGAATAACAGTGTTCTTTTTTTGGCATTGACAGTTCCTTAGGAAAAGAAGCAAGAATTATTCATTTTCTAATATTGAGAAGCACCCACGTACATTCTTGTCATTTAAGATGCATTTAACAAATGCTAGGGTCTAAGTTTGGAGCTTTGCGCAGATGATAGAGTTGGATTGTTGTCTGAAGTAACAGGGATTCTCCGAGAGAATGGATTGTCGGTTCGAAGAGCAGGGGTGTCAACAGTTGGGATCCGCAAGCAGTGAATGTTTATGTGAGAGATGCTTATAAGAATTGTTGCGCCAAAAATCTCTTGAAGAGTTTTTGCGTTAAAAACTAAATGACCGCTTGAGGGCGTACCAGTCAATTTGCTGAAATTGAGAAAGAAGTGTAAAAACGTGAATCTAGTGCGCGGAGCAGCGAATTAAAGATCATAGCGATTTGTGGAGACTGGATCAAAGTCACACCAAAACATTTAAATCATCGATCCCAAACAAGTTTTCCTAGATTTGCGTTTCGGAAGTTGTTATTTTTGAAATTGAAAGAAAAATAACAAGTTGATTGTTATTTATGAAGAGTAAAACACGTGTACAGTGTTTGTATGCCCGGAGACAAGATTGAAAGAGAGAAAAACACTCTAATAGTGTTCTTTTTGTTCGGAGACAAGATTGAAACAAAGAATTATTGAAGAACGAGTAAGAACTCGGGATGGACAAGAGGAAATCGCGGAGCTTGATTTTTTGTGCGGAGCAAGTTTGTAGCATGTTGAAGCGTGCTTTGAAGCATAGGGATCGGTCCCTTTATATAGGGGGCGGTATGGGCCTTCAGGCTTAATGGGCTTGGCAGTCTTTGACTCAGATTGAACTACTTCAGGAGATGACTTCAGTCTTCAAGATATTGCCACGATATTGCTCTGAAATAGCCTAATGGGACGCCACACACCTTCTAGAATTTGTGATGAGACATCAACAATACTTGATTTTTGACTCATCACCTTCCTGATGCGATTTAGCATGTCTTGTCGCCTCTCCTTAAGCTTGAAACAACTAATTTGATAGGGAAATGGCTTCAGAATGTCAAGATTTGATCTCTTAACACCAAAGTCACGAAATTCACCATACTTAATCATATTAAGCTTATGGTTTCATAAAAATATCATCAATCTCGAAAAATGGCCAAAACCGAGGTGGAAAGGCCACATGTCCTTAATTGAAAAGAGTGTAAAAGTTATCACCGACACCTGAAATGGCTGAAATTTGACGTGTGGCCATATTATCATGTATCTAAGGTGACGCCACTTATTTGGCTCGAAATCCATGCTCAGATCATCTTAAACCGACAACTTGTCCTTAATTGAAAACCGAGAAAAAGTTTTTTGACTGTGTCAGAATGAGATGAAATTTTACCAGGATGTGCGACATGGCTCAAGGATCATCATGGTATGCTTCATGTTGAAATCGCACCACTCTAGCCAGGTTAATTCCACTGATTTCGCCATTTTGTCCTTAATTGAACAAAATGCAAAAATGATCAATTTGACTTTCCGGAGATGGCAACTAGCTAGACAGCTTCACCACTATTTAAGGGTGAACACGTACAAGGAATGTGAGACTTTAAACCTCACATCTCCCTTACGTAGATAAGTTAACTGCTTGCTGACAAACATTGACTCGCTGACTCCTTAATTATAGGGAAGGAGAAGACAACTTCCTGAGAACAGGTGGCCCCTCCTGGAACACAGGAGACGGCTTGTGTTTGTTATTTTGGGCTTATGAGACGTCTCCTATCTTAATTTTAAGGTGACGTGTCACACAACTCCTTATTTAATTTCTGCTGCACTTGCTGACAACTTCATTAAAATGAGCCGTCTCTTAATGAATTTTCTGCCACTTCCTTAATAATGGGCGGCATATATGGAATAATAATAATTATTTAGAAAATAATTATTCTTTATTTAATAAAATTCGGCATTAATTAATTATAAAAATTTCCTAATTCAATTTAAATTAAGGTGGTGCAGAAACCAGGTCTGATTAGGATTCGTAATCAAATTTTGAGTACACATCTTGATAATATTTATATAAATTACCCTCAATTGTAAATTGAGATATAAACAGGAATCCAGTGGATTCAAAGACAATCGAAACACTTTGCAAAGAAATCAGACATACTATACAATGATGCTTGATGTAAAGAAGGATCCAGCCAGTGCCAAAGCACCTGAAGCTAAGGCTAGTGGATGGGCCAAAAAAAAGCTTCTTCTTTGGAGACTTGCTTGAAAAGTTCTTGACTCGAGGGAAAAGAAAAAGGAAATAGGTCCATAAATGGTTGTGAGCTGTATAGAATAATGCAAGCTTTTTGGCATACCAACAATGGGAAAGACTTGGTATCCCTGCTTTGTTTAAAAATAAGTTCTTGCAAATTGTGAATTTTAGACCCAAGAAAGTGCTTCTTTGCCTTTTCCTTTTTCTTATTTTACTTCTTTTTGCAGCTTAATTTTTCCTATATGAGTATATGACACATCAATGAAATTTGACTTTGTATGCTTCCTTAGTTTCAATTCATGGCTGTATTTCTTGTTCAGGCAAACATTTGACCTGGAATATTTCAATGAGGGATTACAAGAATTTGCAAGTCACAAGGAACAAATAATAATTAGAGAAAAGCTTACTTGCACTTGAATTTATTTTTTATTATTATTCTTCTCACAATCTTTATTTAAAAAAAAAAAAGGAAACCATGTTGGGAGAAATGTACCTATAAGTGGCTTATTGGTCATGCTACTTGTTTTATCTCCTTTTTTTTTGGTGTGTGTTGAATCAATTCAGAAATAAGTATATCAGTTCATAAATAAAGAAATGTTATTAAAGCGATTGCGTTTGAATGGGAAAGAAATTAATAATGAAATTTGTTAGTCATATTTTATCAAAACCTGTCACGCCCCGAACTCGTAGGCTCGAAACATAACAACGCTACACACTCGCGAGACAAACTCTGAGAGTGTGTAAGGCTAACTATCAATCCAAAATAATTAAAAGTCTAAAATCTTTAAAATCTCTTAAAACAAAATTAATCTTACAATCCCAATAATAAACGTTAAACAATAGCGGAAGCGGTTCAATAATAAAATTCAAAGTCTAATTAATTCATCGTAGCGCACTCTCCCAAATGCACCCCAATGCTCAATTGTCTTCACCTGAAATATAATAACAACATAATGAGTTAAAGAGACCAGTAAGTAACAAAACCTAACTAGCCGGATCAAGCATTTAAAACCATTTTCTCAAAAATCACAATATTTAGCAAAACAATATTTTATAACCAATTTCTCAATCACAATCAACAATAAAAATATTTCAATAGAGTTCTTATCAGGCTGCCACGATACACGATATCACGATACACAATATTTCAACCAATCGGTAATAGATTCCGGAACCACCAACAGTTTAACCCCCTGAGACATGGGTCCACTATGCAGCCATCAAAGTCCCCAAAAACCAATTTTCACAATCTCAACTCAATTTCACAGTACCACGATTCCAAATCAATTTTATCTTTCATGCTTGACCCATTTTACGAAACCATTTCAATAGCTCAAAAACAATAAAACATCAATCATTTTGAAAGTAACCAGAAAGGTTCGTAAACTTACCTGATTAGCAAAGCAATCACAGCACAAAGTCCACAACAAGATAAATACAATCACAATCCTAACAATTTATAACTATTTGTTAGAAACGGCAATTTCACAAAATAATTATGCATACTCAATCTACCCTTCAACCAATCCTAAATAACATTGGGGGATCGCTTAAAATTCCCTTTCAAAACATATAGAAAACACACACACGCAATTTTCCACATTTGACCCACTTTTACTATCTAAAATTAATCATTGAAAATAGGTTTCAAAATTTCAAGAGAGTGGAACTCCATTTTAAAATCATAAGAATAATACTGATATTATAATATAATTTTCACTAAAATTTCAGAACCTAACTCTTTAAGATCAAGTCACACTCTCTCAATTAATTTTCTAAAAAGAATAATTTATATAAAATAATTTGTAATCTGAAAAATCAAATTAAAATTCCAAAAAATCAGAAATATTTTGTTGAGCAAATCCCTCAAATCTCACTTCAAAGCGACCCAGGGGTGAGTTACACTCTCCGATTCAATTTCTGGCCGAGAGTGGGCATCGCCAGTTACTCTTCATCTTCTCCATAAACAAATCTGAAAATTCCAGATTCCTCCTCTCGACCAGGTATCTTTGGATCTTCAATTCTCTCTGCTCAAATCACCTATAGAGGTAAGAAAGATACCAACGGACAGAGCTTACATCATACTACAATTACCTCATAAGTTTGGCCTCTAAAGATATCCGGTTTGCCGGATTCCGGCAAGGAAAAAAGGTCCACCGATCACAATTTTCAACTTAGGGTTCTTAACTTAATTTCATCGTAACTTTTGATTTACCCAACCAAATTGAGTGATTCCAAGTTCTATGAACTCCTAATGATCAAAGGAACATATTGATACCAATTTGGTGGCCGGAGGCTCGCTGGTCGGCGGCCGGTGGCCGGAATTCTCTTTTTTTCAAACCAAAACTCACCCTAATGCATGCTTACAAGGTGAAAACATTAAGAAGTTGTTAAAATTAACCTCTTAGCACGAAAATATGATGGAAAATTGATGAAATTAGTCTTCAAAACTCTTTGGCCGCTCTCCTTCTTCTCCTAATTTGTCTAACCCTAGTTTTGAAAAGAAAGTATATATATATTATAAGACTAATTATACTAATTACTTGGTGAGTTTTTAGCCCATAAATTAAGATATATTTGGGACCAAAATAATATATAAACTATCTTGGGTCGGGGTCTCACAAAACCAATATTCTATTAAGTTGAGTGGAATATGTTCAATACTTTTAAATCAACATGTCTAATTCGAGTTTTGTTAATGAAGAAAATAGACAATGTGAGAACTTATCCCAATTGAAATCCAATGCTGGTTGACTCCATATTAATCAGAACTCAATGTAACTGTAGGAACTCAAAATAACATTTGTTAAATGCACAAATGATGGTTAACTGTATAAAAAAGAATTTGTCAAAATAACATTTGTCAAAATAACATTTGTTAAATGCACAGATCACTGACTATCATATTAACAAAAAATAAATATTTATGAAATTATTATTTATTAGACCTCATGGGATGTATGAGTAATTATATAAGTCGAAAATACACTATTAGTCTATTACTCATCCCTAAATGGGATCTTTCAACCATGTTTACAAAAATAACTAGATACTTTCACCAAAAAAGAAAATAACTAAATACAAAAGAAAAGATAAAATAATTGAAGATAATCTCAATCTATGTATGTGATCATGTCTTAAATTCAGGCCAAAAACAAGATCATGCCTGGAATTAAGTCGTGACGATTTTAAAAAGTTAGGATAATAATTAATGGAATTGAAAATTGGAAAGAGAATTCACCAAAAAAAGAAAATTGGAAGGAGACCTGGTAGAAAAAAATAATGGAATGTTGCCAGCATATATATATATTTTTTTTGAAAGGTAAAATGATTTATTAATATATAATTAGATAAAAGAAGACATACAAACCAAACTACCAAAGCAATAACATCGGCCATAAGAAAACAAAGGCCAAAAACAAAACCAAACAAGATTAATGGAAACAGAAACAACCTACAATCCCGTAACACCAATCAATATAATGACCTCCATGGCTCCATCCACACTTTTCCAATCTCAACTCTCACCACCCGTGCAATACCTACAGTCTGTGGCTTCCCCCAAGCGACACCGTCGACAATAAACTTCAAGACAATAGCTTCTAAGAAGCCATAAAGATACCAAAAATTAACAAAGAAAGCCAGCCTTCACGCTTAAAGATGCATCGATCAACGAAACAACACTCACAAAAAAAGCCAGTCTTCACTGCTACTGCTACTCTTTTCTTCATCACCAACAAATTGCAAAGAAGAATAAAAACTCTTCAGACCAAATTGTGATCACCCCACCTAAGGAACCCATTGCCAACATCACTTTAAGCTAAAACTTATCTTTTCCTCTAACATACTAAACAACTTGAAAACCACCTTATTCAAATTCGACACTTGACTCAAGAGAAAGACCGATTGACACCTCTCTTACCCAAGCCTCTTGTAATCAACTAAGAATCTACATGTCTCAAATCCGCCCCGCACCATCACAATTCACAACACAACCTAGCCGTCCCTATCAAGACTCACCAGTCTTGAAACTATAAGGGATCTTTCATCGCAAAAATCTATCCCCAAGGCCTTACTGACATCAAAAGTGGCCTCAGCTTCCTTTAGCAGAATTTCATTCCTATTTCTAATATCCTGGTCAGAAAGCGAGATATCGGAGTCAAGATCAACCACCGCCTTGTCACCCAGAATTAATTTAGTAACTCCTCTTCTAACTTTCTTTCTCTTATTTTTTCCACATACTTTGCACCTAGTAAAACGACGGCCCAAACTCTCTTTTAATTTTTTCGCCCCAACATTGACTGGCCCAATATCACTTCTCAAATCCATACCAGACCCACTCTCAAGTGGAGTTGAATCAATTGGGCTTTCATGAAAGCCAGGATCAGAAACAATTTGCCCCTCCATGGAATCTGCCACAAAATCCTCCTCCCCTCCACCCAAAGATCGAAAACGGTCTCCAAGATTAATTCCAATGACTCCAAGATTCTCGCTCGTTTGAGATTTTACCTCATTAGTCGCCTCAATTATCTCTTTGACAGGTTCCAACGCAAATTTAAAATTCCAACGGTCAGTTGACTCATCTCGGAAATTTTGATACGTCGGAAAGTCTCTCCTCCTTGCCAACTCCGATCCGGCATCATTATCAACTTCAACCCAAATTCTGAATTTCACACCCAGAGAGTTACCAACAACCAACTTGGGTATTTTTGATAAATTGGAAACACGAATTAGCATCCTTGCACACTTCAAAGAGCTTCTTTCCATGGTGCAATCATCCAATTTAATAAATTTTCCCCAATTGTCACCAAGAGCAGAAAAGAAATTCACATGCCACAAGTCAAGTGGCACTTCCTGTAATCGGACCCAAACAAGATAACTCCATTGGAAATCAAAAGACTCCCATGGAACTACATCAATTAAGCTATCATCACATTTATTCTTTACCCTCCTCACGCATTCCTCCACTTGAAGTTCATCCTCAATGGTTAAAAGAATCATTACATTGCTCAATTCTCTCACTAGCCATCCAGGCTCTAAATCCTTAATGTTGTTCATAACAGCGAAGACATCAGCTGAATCACTAATACTAACCACCACACTTCTCTCTAACCACAGCATGTCCACCTCAGGAATAAGCACTTCCAACTCCAATTCCTCACAGAAGACATAACTATCGTCCATGTCCACCGCCACCTCCTTTTCTAACTCTTCTTCAACTTCGCACTTCTCAAAATCATTGTCAACACCGTTGTCATGGGAGGTGGAGAGAACCTCCTCCATAGAACTCTCGCCCTTTTCGCCAAGCTCTTTTTGAAATCGAGTGTCAATCTGCGAGATAGCTCTCTCTCCCTTATCCTCACAATATTGTTGACTACCAAACGAACCGTGGGGTCTGACATTTTGGCTTGTATTTTGATGAGGATACCACCTGCCAAAATAAGCATCCTTTCTAGGCTCCTGAGAGTCCCTTCGAATCTTGGCAATATACCTCTGATTCCTTTTCGCATTGAAAGAAGGCTGCATTGAACCACGTCTCCTGCTAAAATCATTAGCCCCCTCAAAAACCCCTAACCTCCTGCCAAGCTGAGATCTGTATCGTCTTCTGTAGGATTGCGACTGAAATCTTCTTCTGCCAAAAGCATCCGCTGGATCCTTATCCGCTTTTCTCACCGTAGCCTTTCGTACCGTCAAAAATCTACCATCAACTCTCCTTCCGCCAATGACACCGCTTTCATCCGTTCTTCCTCATAGCGGTATCTAACAAAAGCAAAGATAAAAGAATTGTTTCTCCTTCTAGAAGGCACGAACACATCAACAACCACGCCGTAGTCATTGAACAAGTCCCAAATGTCCTTCCTAGAAGTTCTTCTGCTTATGTTGCTGACAAAGGCCGTATGTAAGCTGAGTCGCCATCTAAAGGACTCCGTATCTCCCCTTCTACCGCTCTGGAATCTCTGCCGAGGAGCTTCCCTTACCCGGTTGAGTACTCTCCTTCTCATCCTAAGTTGAGACTCCCCCATGTTGCCACTTTTAATTGATTAAATTCGACATGTCAAGCTTTTTTTTTGGTACCGCGATATGTCAAGTGACTCAAGTTTATCATTAGTGAGCTGTTTTTATCGATCACAAGAAAGTTTTCTAATCTGCACCCGAGTTGTTAGCTCAACTGATGAGTGCACGGTGCATGGACTGTGAGATTCTGGGTTCAAGTCTCATATAATGTGAGTTTAGTTTATTTATTTGTTTGTATGTTAGTTTGGTAGGTAGGTTATTTATGGTAATTTCTTAGTTTGGGATGAATTCTCATTTAGATATTTGAGCATATGGAGATTTATTCTGATTGTAATGAGATTTCACTTGTACCGTTCAAAAAAGAAAGTTTTGCAATCTGTCCCCACAATGATCACATTAATAAAACTATTTAATAGCAATCCCCACCTTTTACAGTTTATGTTACTGTTCAAAGAACTGTTCATACACTCTCATTTTACTATTCTTAGTACTGTTCATCATTTACTCCAATCGGAGTAAGACATCTGTCTGTTTTTTTTTTAGAAAGCTCTTGGGCTTCTGTTGGCCTTGCTTCTTTTCTTTCTTTGTAGCCTCAATGCCTTAAGAATTTGAGAGAAATGGAGAAGGTTCCAGAGGATTGAGAGAGGAAGAAAAAAAGGCAGAAACGATCGTTCCATATTTCTTCCTCAAGGTACGTCTGTCGTCTTCTCTATTTACTTTCTTTTCATTTTCCTCTTCATTTTTTATTTGTTCTTTTTTCTTTTTTTTAAAAAAAATTCTCATGGGTTATTTTATTTCTCCATCTTCAAATCCGACATTGCCCATGGTGTTTGTCACTATCGACTCTTCCTTGAAGCTCGATAGAAAAGAGATCAGAGGCTGCTCAGCCTTTTGCGACCAGACAAAGAGTGTGAGAAGAAAGTTATGGTTTTCCACTGAGTTCTCTTTTCTCTTTGTCTCTCTCTCTTCTTTTTTTTTTCTTTTTTTCCCTTGCTTTCTTATTCTTTTTCTTTGCTTTCTTTTCTGATCTCTTCTCCCCCTATTTGAACAGGCATTCAAAATCGGCTCCAACTTCTTCGAGGAAGACTTTGGGTTTCGATAACTCGGTCTCAGTGCTTTTATAGTTTTATTCCATTCACAAAGTCCCAGTCGACAACATTTCTTATGGTTAAGCCAAGAAAATCGAAGTAAGCGTCTCAGTTTCTAATCTAAGGGTACTGACTCAAGTGGGTATCTCGACAACCCCCATTCTCTTCCCTTCTTCAATATTCCATCTTTCATTTTTTAATATCATCCTGCAATTGTTATAATTTCTTAAAATTTAATTCATCTTACATTTTTTTTATTATTAACTTGATTTCATACTTCAATTTATATATATTTCTCTATTTTTCATGTATAGTAATTGTTCAATCAACGTGATAGTTGTCTGTAAGTCTTGCTCTTAGATAAATTGCTTTCCCCAACTCACCAATTTGTTTTGATTTGAGTATTTCTTTATACATAATATATGATTGCAAACATTTTTAATTTTTGAACAATTCATTGTTATGTTTGAAATTAATCTCAAGTAGCAATATTCTTTCCACTGCCACTTATTCTTTGGATAGTTTTGATACTCTATTACATTCATTTTACAAATTTTATATTCTTTCCTGTCCATTTTCATCTGTTTAGGCTCAAATTCCTTATAGCACTTCATCTTAGATAATTGAAATTAATACTGAAACCATTGCCTGTGTTATCCTTTTTAAGCTTATATACAGTTAATTTATAGAACTTCCTATGTACTGCTCACTGTAGGGCCTTCTGATTTTTAATAGCAAACACGAATGGAATCTTGCCCCTACTTCACTTCAATCAATAGAGGTTGTTCTAAGGTTTTAATTTTTCAGTTTGCAGTATTTGATAGTGGAAAATAGGGATGTTTAATTTTACATAAGTTCAGTTCTTAACTAATGAAGTCTTGCTGCTGGCACTTTTACAGGATTGTTACAAGGGATTTCTTTAGGCACATAATATAAACTTGCTTACCACATCTGTTAGTTCATTTAGTGTTATGTAACTAGAAGACTTTGAGAAGAATTTAGAATTGTTATCAGTTTCCTTAATTTTACTTCTGATCAAATTCAGCTGTCAGTTCGTGGATAAATTTCAACCGAGTTTAATATACACCCATAGTTTTCAGTATATTTTAATTAGTTAAGTTTTTTTGTTACAGAAGTATTAATCAAGGTTTTGTTATTGCAGGTTGGTCCAAGTCACTCATTATATATATACTACAATATTGTGAACCTATTTCAAGTGAATTCGATTTCGAGCCTGGTGATAGAGCACTTCATGACGTATTGGAGTTGGCAAGCAAACATATTCTTTACAAGAAATCAACGTTTGCAGAGGAGTTAAGACTTAAGAGTAAGCTTGAGGTATACACTAATAGTTAGAATAAATATACGTTATAAAACTAAAAGAGAAATATATTATTGGTCTTGAACTCATCTCATTTTTTAGTTTTTGGGTAATATTAATCATTAATATATACTTAAATTTATTGCCTATATAGAAAATATAGGTGCAATGGATTTGTATAATCATAATTGATAATAATAGAGATATTAATAAGACTGGCTATATGCGAAGGTTGTAGAGTGATGGTTAGTTATAAAGTCATAAAAAAGAGGGTGTGTGTTAAGGCCAAATCAGTTTGTGCCCTTCTTTTCTATTGCAACATTGTAATCTTCTTTTTCTTTGCTACTATTTCTAAAGAAACATAAGAAGAAAAAACAAAAGGAAATCAACATTAAGTTGTTTAATTCTTTAATTAACGATTTATGGGCGGAATGAAAGGTTTAATTACGCTTCTAGGGTCTAATCATAATGACATTGTCTCATGGATAAATATTGGTCTCTTAAAGGCATTTGATGCATGATTTGTTATAGATGCAGGTATATAATGAAGAGATTCATCGGGCTAAGTAAGCGAGAAGTAGGGACAACACATTCAGAGACAACTTTTCTCAGGAATTTTGCTTTTTTTACTAGAATTGCTTCTAACTCATTTGTACCAGTTTCATGCCTTGGATTTATGCTCAATGATTTTGAATAGATAATCTACGTATATATATCAATCTTCTTAAATGGTAAATATGAATTTACTATTTATGTTGTCTACTGTTTCAATGAGTGATGATATTATGGTAAACAAAACAATATGAATGTATTATTATTACTTTTGTTCAACTGTATTGACTATGGTTAATCAAAAAACCTGGTTAGATTATATTTATGCTTACATTTCTTCTCATCCAAATCCAATTTACACTAGAACTAGAATTCATAAGTCGTTTAATTTGCAACAATTAAAAATTCCATTACAAATTGGATTTCCCCGCGCAGGGCGCGGCCATAATTCTAGTTCAACTAATTAAAAACAACATCTTGTGTTTCATGTAACATATAAAAATATATTTACTTGATAATTAAATGTGTTTGCTTTGATTTGATGATTAATTAATCAGGTATATATCTTGGATCTGGCTCCTCTCCGGTCCTTAAAATGGACTGGAGAGTCCAGTCCACTCTTAGATCGTTACACGTGTATTTTTGGGGAATCAATGGATATCCTATCAAGCTACATTATAGAAAAAAAAACACTGGAATTGTTCCCCTTTTAAATGAATTATCACTGTCAATCCGACAAATACCGAAATATTATAACCCCTAAATCCACCGGAATTCCCCAAGGAAAAGAAGAAATTAGTTCCAATTCCAACGTCTCTAGATTCAAGAATCAAAACAGCAGAATATATTTTTCTTTAAAAAATGGCCTCTGCGCTCCTTGGATTTCTGGCAGATGAAGAATTGATGAGACAAAATGGATTTAACATAAGAGAAGAATTTTTACAGCAGCAGGAATTTAATTTAAATAACTTGAAAAGCCAGGAAGGGAGGAACGTAGTAAAAAGGAAATGCAAGTGTGTGGTTTTCAGGACGAAAATATGTGGTTTATGGCATTTGGAGAATGAGGTTTTCTTCATGAATTCCAGATTTAGTAAAGGTAGAATAGAATGGATCCAACAAGGGAATATTGGAAAGGAAATGATAGTTTTTTAAAGTTTCAAAAACGGAGATCAGAGAGATAAGCGAGAGTTGCTGTTAGATGCTTCTGCATTTCTTTCATCAAGAGGTAAGTATAATCTTGTGCGGCATTAAAAACTTTGTTAAATGAATTTTCACCATTGATTCCCAAATAATACACGTGTAATGATCTAAGAGTGGACTGGACTCTCCAGTCCATTTTGAGGACTGGAGAGGAGCCAGATCCATATATCTTCGAGTTAAGATTGAGTTTTTTTTTTTTTAAAACTTCTAAGATTCAGTTTGTTGAATAAAATAAGAACAAATATTTAAAGGGTGTTGCTAAATACCGTCCCCTTTTTGCTACTTACCGCCCCCCTTCTGACACTTTTGCCCTTTGCTTCATTTTCTAATCTCTGAAATCTTCAAGCTAATCACCAACGTGGAATAGCCCGAGAACTCCGGAAATTGACGATAACATGGAAAAATGCCAATTTGGGGGAGAGTTAGGGTTGATGACCCGTGCCGCCTCCTGGGTCATCAGCCCCAACTCTCCTCCAAATTTGCATTTTTCCACGTTATCGTCCATTTCCGGAGTTCTCAGGCTATTCCACGTTGGTGATTAGTTTGAAAATTTCAGAGGATTTCAAAGGATTTGAAAGGTTAGAAAATGAAGCAAAAGGCAGAACTGTCAAAAGGGGGCGGTAAGTAGCAAAAATGGGGTGATATTTAGCAATTCAGATATTCAAAATGCAAATATATACAATGACGGAGATAGAGGGGGGCGGGATGTGGCAACAGCCCCCCAAAGTTTTCAAATATCTTATATGGCTATGTAATCGTACTATTGTACAAGGTAATTGAAGTTTAATTTCGCCCCCTCAATAAGGGTTTATATAGATAATTTTTTATGAAATGAAAATTTGGTACAGAACTAATGTTAGATATGATTTCGGATCATTTATACTTAAATGACTATAATATTTTTAATAGTATTAAAATCATTTTTAAGTCCATCTACATTAAAAATTAGTTTATACTTTTAAGTGGTTAAATTCAATCAATTTACAAGTAAAAAGACCTTGCTTTTGAGCTCCGTCTACTTTAATTAGGGGTGTCCATCGGTTCGGATCGGTCCATTTGGGTCGGTTCTACTTTAGAACCGAGAAAATCGAGAATTGTTTTTGGGATCGAAGACCAACCCGAGGAGACTTGGAACCGACTAGGTCGGTTCCTCGGATTATCGGTTCGGTTCTCTTAAAATATATTTTAAAAATATATTTTTAAAATTTTTATTTATTTATATATAATAAAAAACATATATACTATATTTTTAAATATATTTTATATATAATATATTTATAATATATATAATATATTTTTATATAAATATATTTTAAAATTTTTATTTATTTATATATAGTAAAAACATATATAATATAATATATTTTAAAATATATTATATACAAATATCTATTCGGGTTCTCGGTCCGGTTCGGTTGTCCAAATTTGGGACCGAACTTAAGACCGAAGCACTGAATGTTAAGTTGATTTTGGACCGAGAGAACAGACCCAAATGATCCGGAACCGAAAAAATTGATCTATTCTTTCGGTCCGGGTCGGTTTTGGACAGCTCTAACTTTGATGGCCACGAGCTTAACTACGTTATAACATACAAGTTTTTTTTTTAGCAAAAAGTTTAGATGAGGGGAGGTTGTCCCAGTCCAGAAGGCATGTTACAGGCCATAAAGAGGGCTTATAGTGGTACTTACATATCACTATAGCTGGCAAAATGAACCTGAAACCTAAAACCCACCCGAACCCAACCAAATCCGATTTGACCAAGAAAGTTAACGTCCCAAACCCGCTCGAACCCGAAAATACCCAAGTCCGAACCTGACCCGAGACCGAGCCCGAATCCGAACCCGAAATAATTTTAATTTAATAAGAATTTATAAAATAAAATATTTTATTATTTTGAAAAAAAAAACATATTTCCTTTTAATATTAAATAAAACTATTGTATATATGAATATAATAAAATTTATATAATAATGATCACAATTAAATGATTCATTAATCAATAATAAAAAAGTGCATAAACTACTATA
Source organism: Corchorus capsularis (assembly GCA_001974805.1). NCBI lineage: Eukaryota > Viridiplantae > Streptophyta > Magnoliopsida > Malvales > Malvaceae > Corchorus > Corchorus capsularis. The sequence continues at coordinate 84,461 of AWWV01006817.1, forward strand.
TATATATATATATATAACTTAAAGTAAAAGACTAAAAAGTACCCTTATAACTAATTAAGTATAATTAATTAAATGCATGAAAATTTTAATTTCGTTTAAACAAATAAAGAGTCTACAAAAGTAGATGATGAAACAGAAGCAAAGGTTTAAACCGAAAGTTCGGTCCTTATTCAATCTAGTCCCGTATTTTAGTTTAGTTCAGTCCCTTAAGTTCTTTAGTGGTTCAATTAAGGATCTATCAGCTTTTAATTTGTTTAATTTAAGGCTTTTATTTTAATTATTTGTTTAACTTAATGCTTAAATTGTTTTAATTTGCAATAATTTAGAATCGATTAGCATTAATTAATTTAAATTAGTGATAAAGTATATGTAATTTATATTTAATTCAATTAATTTATATGTTGCACGCCACTTAAAAATGGTCAGTGAACGTAGTCTTTCCAAAGAGGGTTTTCAGTTTTTAATGAGTGGTCGAGTTTTCGAGACTCTCTGAATGTCTATAAATGAGACAGTTCTTTCGCTATTAATCATTTGTTAGTAATTTTTAACAATTATTCAATCTTTATATATATTGATAATCATGTTATATATATTATTATATTATATATTATTAATAAACTCATAATATAAAAGATAAAACAATTATTTTTGTTTAAAAAATTCTTTAAAAAGAGCTTACACTTGAACCGGGATGAGCCGGATCCAAATCGGATTCTGAATATCGAATCGAAATCAAACCCGAGCCCGAACCCGACCCAACCCTGAACCCGAACCCTACCCGAAACCGAACCCGAGCCCGAAAATATCCGAACCCGAACCCACCAAATTGCCAGCTCTACAGATCACCCACCATTACAGTGGTACTTACAGATCACCCGTCAATGAGAACCGTTGGCATAACTCAAACCCCAAACCTTACAAGTAAAAGTCCAAAGCCTTACCAACTCAACCAATCTCAATCGGCTAACACTACAACTTTTGAAAGATCCTTTTAAACTATGGATGTTTTTATTGAGAGATTAACTAGTAGAAGTAACGTAATGTGATGAATCTTTAGTAAATTTTAGTTATTGATGTTGAAAAGAATATTATAAAAAGTATAAACTATATATATCTATACTATATATAAAAGTACGAGTTTTATAAAACTTTTAAAACACCTATTATGCCCTTATTTAATTTTTGAAACACCAATTATATCCTTATTTATCTAACATATTTCTAAAAACTACCATTATACAATTATTTTTTAATTTTTTAAATATACTTTTATAGTTTTAGTCAATTAAAAACTCTATTTTTATTTTATTAAATCTAATATTTTTATACCTATTTTATTTTTACCATTTTAATAATTTAATTAAAGCTTTTAAAAATAAAAAGAAGAGTAACATGCAATTATTTCATTTAACTTATAAAGTCATAGGAGTCAATCGGGTGGGTTGGATGGGTTTCGGTTCAGGTCATATGGGTATAGATCAAATGAGACAAGTAATATTTTTGGGAAATTCGGGTTTCGCCTCATCTACGTTCAGGTCATTTGGGTCCCGGGTCTGCTAGGTCTGGGGTCAGGCGGGTTCAGGTTTTGTCCTCAGGCCACTCAGATTTTAGGTCATTCGGGTTTTGGGTTTTTCGGGTATAGGACTCGGATTCAATTGAGATTTTATTAAATAAAACATAATTTTAGTTTATAATATTCTTGGATCATTCGGGTTAACTTTTCAGATTATTCGGGTTACGGGTTTGTCGGGCCTGCATAGAATGGCTTCGGATCATTTACTTTTTTTGGTCAAATCGGGCCAATCAGGTTGGACGGATTATTGAGTTTGAATCAGATTTGATGGCTCTACTTATAAATAATTTCAATTATTATTTTAACTTTCTTTTAATTTAAACACGATGTATTACGTGCAACGCACGTAGAAGAGAATACTTGTATATTCAAAGAGTCTACTTAGAAGAATGTGGAATTTAAAATTCCTTAATTGAACCGGAAAATTTTTTGTATAAATCTTTAGTAAATTTTTTGTCCCCAATCCAAACTAATTCCACGAAAAAGTTTGTGCCCTTATTTGACAGATTATCTTGAATTGAACCGGTTTTAAAACATTTTTGTCTAAAATCAACAAAATTAAAAGGATTGTACCCTAAATTAATCCTAATTGAAATGTTTTGCTCTGAATTAAACAATTAGCCTATATTATATAGGGTCTAATTATTTATATAAAAAAAATTGTGATCATATAAGACTTTCGCCCCCCAAACCAACATTTCTAGTATAGGTGGCAATTTTGCGGGTTAAGTCGGTTTCGGGTCGAGTCTAGTCGGGTTCGGGTCTTAACAAGTCCCGGACCTTAATGGATCACGAGTCTCATCAAATCAGATATAATCGGGTTCGGTTGATTATGCTTATTGGGTTTAACGGGTTTCATGTTATTTTAAATTGGATAAAATCGGATTCAGGTCACTATATATATCGGGTCATTTCAAAACCTGGGTCATTATGAATCGGGTAAATTTGGATATATCAAACATCAAAAGTTACAAAATCTAAAATTACCTAATTCTATAAATTTGGATAATTTATTAAAAAAAATATAAATTTAGATAATATAGTAGTTTTATGCTTCATAAAGGTTATAGGCATAGAATATAGCTAACAAAGAAATTTAGTTTGAAAGATTAATTTAGTGCATTAAGAAATTTTATGTTATAGTAATTTTTGTTAGTTTTTTTTTAAAAAAAATTTATAATTGCAACTTAGAAATTGAAAATCAAAGAAACTATATATATATATATATATTATAATTAACATGGGTAAAAATAAAACCATAAATTGAATTCGGGTTAATTCGGGTTCGGGTGTCTTACACAGGCGGGTCATTTCAGAGTTCGGTTCATTTTAAATCGGGTTAAGTCGGATACCGGGTTAAATTTTATCGGATTTTGTCGGTTTTGGATTATCTCGATTCGGGTTAAATCGGATTCGAGTTGTAGTACTTATTCATATTATTGGGTTATAATCGGGTTTAATTCAGTTCGTTTTAAGTCGGTTTTATCTAATCGGATCATACTTTGCTATCTATAATTTCTAGTTCCGTCCTTGAAAATATATATATATATATATATATATAATTTATTCCTCCTATGAGTAGAAAAAATTAAATGTGAACTGTGACTTTTTTTTTCTTTACTTGATTGATAAATTAGTAGTTGATTAAGGTTTTTGCACAATATTTAGAAAACTATCAAATCTCTTGAAATCTAGAAGAAAACAAAATACCTTGACTAAATTTTTTTCCGGGTACATAAAAAAATGTAATGAAATTTTATTATTTGACTTTAAAAAAAGATTACGATTACGAGCCCGATATTGGATAATCAGACTGGTCACCAACTAATCTAAAGTTAAGCCATGTCGGCCCTAACCAATAAGCATGGGTAACATATATAATATACTAATCTAGTGATTTTAATAATGACTAAAAGATTTCTTATTTTATGTGCTAGCCGTAAAAATTTAATTCAGTTTAAGGGTAAGGTACTAATAAATTTAAATTCAAGACTCATTGATGCAGCATAAAATTGAAAAAAAAAAACAAAAAAAAAACTGAATTGATATTCCTCTTCTTAAAACCATAGATGATTTATTCACAAAAAAAAAAAAAAAAAAACAACAGATGATTTGAACATTTTTTCCGCAGCGGCTATCATTTTGAAATAGAGGAATATATATATATATATATATTATACACATATATATATATATATATATATATATCAAATAATAAACCAAAAGATATTTATTTAGTAGTAAGTAGTTACTTTAATGATTAATCACTTAAATATTGTTCGCGCAAAAAAATCTCTTTGGAGATCTTGGTGAAAGGGTACCGAGCGTGCCAATCAATTTTGACCAAAAATTGATAAAAGGATGCAAGAAAATAAAAGTTCATTTTTGTTGTAGAAATGAAATAAAGAGTGCAGAGAAAATTAAATGATTGCTTGAAATGCAGCAACATAAAATAAACCAAACGATTTGTAGATCCTGAATCAAAGTCTCACAAATGTGTTTAAATCATTGATTCAAGACTTAGAAAACATAAGAAATGTTGTGGAAAAGGTTATTTTCTTGATTCATTGACAAAGAGTTATGATTTGATTGCAACAGACATGTAAATAAAAGAAGGAAACTTGTAAAAACAAGGTTGACAAGATTAATAAAATAAAAATATCAAGTGACAACTTGATTCACAAGAGAGATTGAAAGCGAAGGGCTTGAAAAAGATTGAAAGCACGGAGCTTGGTTGTTGATTTTTCTCTGAGAAGAGTTGTTTTAAACCTGGAGTCTGAGTTGTGTTGTTGATGATGAAGATTGGCCGTTGTTCCAGTCCCTCAAAAGGTTGGAGGCTGCCTCCTTATATAGGGGGGCGGCTTGCTAGGGTTAGGAGGATCCGACGGCTGAGATTAATTCCCTCCTGATTCATCTTGATCCTCTGATTTCAAATTCTGATTAAAATCCCTTAAATTAGGAAAATCCTAACCAACCCAATCAGCCATATAATCAACATGTTTTGACCCTTTAAATTTGATAATTATCACATTTAATTACAATAATTTCGAAATTAGGAAGGTTCCTAAGCTTGGTGCAGCATAATATGGTAACAAAGATGGACTTGTACATTTGTATTCTCCAGTGAGTTGGTTGATAACCAATAATGAATCACCTTTTATGTGTATGTATGAGGCTTTCATTTCTCTAAGCATCTCGAATCCGATGATGAGTGCTTCATATTCTGCTTAATTGTTGGTGCAATCAAAATCTAGGTGAAAAGCCATCATGGTGCACACATCTTGAGGTGATGATTTGATAATACCCGCACCTGCTGAATCTGTGGTGCTGGAACCATCAAATTCAAGTATCCAAGGCGCCAATGCTATCTCCATGACTTCGGCTGAATCTTCAAATTCCTAACCAAGATCAATGCAAGGATGATCAGCCAAGAAATCTGTAATAGCTTGGCCTTTGACAGCCTTTTGTGGGATGTATTTGAAACTAAACTCAGAAAGTGCTAAGCACCATTTTCCAAGTCGGCCTTTAAGCATTGGCCGGATTAGCATGTACTTCACTACATCAGTTCTGGAAATAATACACACATTAAAATAGAGCATGTAATGGCGTAATTTTATTGCTGCAAATTAAAGTGATAGACAAAGTTTTTCAATCGGACTATATCTATTCTCAACGTCGGTGAGAGTCCGACTTAGATAATACACTGCTTGTTCCTTTCCTTTTTCTACTTCTTGGGCCAACAAACATCCAATAGATGATGTTGTGGCCAAAATATACAAGTACAATGGTTTGTCTTTCCTAGGAGGAACTAAGACAGGTGGCGATGCTAAGTAATTTTTGATCGCCTCAAATGCTTCTTGGTGCTCATCATTCCATTGGAACTCTTCATTGTTCTTCAATCTCAACAGTGGTGAGAACACTTTGGTTTTACCAGCAGTGTTGGAGATGAATCTTCGTAAAATGTTGATTTGCCTAAGGAATCGTTGAAGCTCCTTTTTGGTGGATGGCGCCTTGGCTTGCATAATAGCTTTTTCCTTGTTTTGGTCTGTCTCGATGCCTCGTTGATGAACCAAAATCCAAGTAAATTACCCGCACCAACGCCAAAAGCACACTTTAAAGGGTTCATTTTCAAGTCATGTTGCCTCATTCTTTCGAATGATCTTCTTAAATGATCGATGTGGTGTAAAGAATGATTAGACTTGACCACTACATCGTCAATGTAAACTTCCATAAACTTACCAATCATGTCATGGAAGATGGCATTCATCGCCCTTTGATATGTCGCACCGGCATTTTTGAGTCCGAATGGCATCACTATCCATTCAAATGTGCCAATCGCACCAGGACATCGAAAAGCGGTTTTGTGAATGTCTTCTTCTGCAATGTAGATTTGATTGTAGCCACTATGTCCATCCATGAATGATAACATCCTATGTTGGGCGGCACCATCTACTGAGAGATCTGCAACAGGCATGGGATATTCATCTTTAGGGGTGGCTGAGTTCAAGTTGCGAAAATCAACACACACCCTAATTTTACCATTTTTCTTTACTACAGGTACAATGTTAGAAATCCATTCTACATACCTTGCAGTGCGGATAAAACCAGCTTTAAGAAGCCTCTCAACTTCCTCTTTAACTTTAAGAATGACATCATTTGCCATCCTTCTAGGAGGTTGTTGATAAGGGCGGTGTCCGTCTATGATTGGGAGTCGGTGCTCAACCAATTCTCGACTTAAGCCAGGCATTTCATCATAGTCCCATGCGAAACAATCTTTGTACTCTTTCAAGAGTGCGATGAATCATCAAGTTTCAAGAGTTGACTTATGTACACTGGCCTATGCTTGCCATCGGTGCCAAGATCAATTTCAAGTATAGGATCTTGCACTTCGGCTTTATGATCATCAAGTTTCATGGGTGCATGATCAAGTTCATCCATGGTGATCTCATCTTAATTTTTATTTTGATTTTGATAAGCCGTATTAGCAACTGGGGCGGCTAAGTCCTCTAGACATTGAAGTTTTTGTTCAAGTGAGTAGGTCGACAACTTCTTCAAAGTGTCGTTGGCCATTTTTACTTCTTTTTGGTGTGGATTCATGGAATCTCCTCGATGATAGGAGAACTAGGAAGCGGCCTATAAGGAATGATAGCATTTGGCCGCACAAGATTTTCCATAGCCTCTTTCAAGGCATCTTTCTCAATCTCATGTGTAGAAAGGATTGGTACTGGTCGGCCGTACTTGTCTTGGCCCATGAATCTGACTGGTCCGGTACTACCATCATAAAATCTCACATAAACTGCATGGGATTCCACTTTGAAAGGTTTGGTATCTGCCTGCACCACCTCGACCTCTGCACCATTCCAAAACATAAGCATTTGGTGCAAGGAGGATGGTACGCACCAATTGGAATGAATCCAATCTCTTCCAAGGAATACATTATAAGTTGAAGTTGAATCAACCACAAAGAATGCGGAGAGGGATGTTTTTGAACCAATGGTGAGTTGTGTGGGTAAAATTCCCATTGTTTCTTTTATAGCACCAGAAAAATCACTAACGGTGACATTGGAGTTAATTAAGTCAGTGGTGCACTTGCCAAGCTTTCTCAGTGAGGAATGTGGCAAAAGATTAACTATGGCACCATTATCAACTAACACTCGTAGATGAATGGTGTCATCATCATTCCCAAGTAGGAGTGGTTCATTGAAATCCACTTTTTCTTGTCTCTTAGCTGCAAAGGTTCAAGGTAAAATGAGAACCTTGCAAAGAAGATCCACGGTGAATTGACCAAAAACAATGGAATTTTTGGATTTTTCATTGAATTCTTCCGCTTGCATGGTGTCACTTTCATTTGTAGTATTATCTTCACCATTGAGGTTGGCATCTTTGGCCAAGTTAGCCTCAAGTGCATCATCTTTTGGAGTGGCAATATTTCCACCATCTTCCATGACATCCCCAAATGAAATAAGGTTCACTGAGAGATTATGTAAATCATCCGCCCATTTGCGAGTGATAAGTGTGAGAACATGAGCGGCATTTTTCTCAATCTTACTTCGCTCATGGGAAAGGTGCTTTGCTTCTTCAAGATGTTCAGCTTCTTTCTTCTTGAAGTTGGCATGTCTTTCTTTCAAGTATGATGTTTCAAGCAAAATTTCAGCTGTCCAATATTCCACGCCCTTCTTGACTATGTCGTCAATGGTCATAGTTGTGGTGACTTTGAATGGTGCCAAAGACTCAACTTCTATCTCCAAACTCTCCAAGGAACTTCGTGCGAAGTAGTCGGATAGTCTTTTCTCCAAGTTACTTTCTGGTGTACGACCATTGTCTTCATCATCATTGGTGTCGTCGGCACTTGCACCATCAATGTTGGGCATGGTGTTGTTTTCTGGCTCTCGCACTGTTAGAACAGCAAGCTTTCGATAGAAAAGAATGGTCTCCATGTCAATTTTACCTTCACGAGCCAAATAATTGATGTCAGGAATGTCATGGCCAAGTGCAACTTCAGTCAAGGCATTGGCCCTTGAATCAAGTTCAGCTTCCTTCCAGTTAAGTAGAAGTGCTTTTTCATCTAGCTTTGCATTTTTAATCAAAGCCTTGGCTTTCCATGGTTTGTAACCTTTGTATACCAATTCTTCAATTGTAGTTGCGGAAGTAATAAAGTGCGACATTTCTTGCTTTGTGATATCTTCATCGGTGCAGCTTTCATCTACTTAGATAGGAGCTTTCATCTCCTTTCTTTCTTTGGCCCTCCTTCGAAGCTCACGGCGCCTCCAAGTCTTTCGATTTCGCTTAATGGGCTGGCTGGGGAACTTGGGATGTTGCACCTTTTGCCGAATGCCATTTTTAGCCTTTGGAGTCGGCCTCACCATCCTTGGCCAAAGGTTTTGAAGTGCATGCTCCTTTCGAAGTGCAATTTCTTCTTCAACTGTTGTGGTGCGGTATTCATCTTTCTTTTGATTCAACCAAGGCCTCATTTCATGCCTTGATCTTTTTGCACCATGTTTGGTTGAATTTATAGCCTCTGGATCAAGCTTCAAAGATTTTTGGGATTGTTTTGCCACTGATGGCACCACATTAGAGGATGATGGTGCCATTGCAGAAGTGGATGGCTTTTCATGCCATTTTTTGTTTTCTTGGTTTGGGGAGTACCTCTCACGAACACCTTCTCTAGGTTTAGAGAGCCTTTGTGCCTTCCTTTTTGTTGGTGCGGCCTCTTCGTCTTGGTGATGAGAAGTTGGTGCATAGAGCTTCCTTCTAGATGCACTATTTGATCGTACACTTTTAGGACTCACCAAATGTTCCATTGGATGAATTGGTGGAAGATACTCAACTTTCTTTCTTGGATTTTGGAGCCTCAATGCCCTTGATTTTGGTGACAAAGGCTTGGTGCTTTGAAAACCCAAAGGCATTGGCTTAGGATCAATATAACCATACCTTTTCACTTTAGTAATGAGGTATTTAGCTCCATTTTTGGATTTTAGTGCGTCGGCATCGGCATGTTTTGTCACCGCATCTGCCACCTTTGTTGTTGCATTTTCACCATCTTTTTCAATGGCAACACCTTTGGCCTTTTCTTCTTTTGTCAAGCGGCTATCTTTAGGAAAGTTGATTGACACCATATGGATGGGTGCGGGGAAAGGATCCTTGTCAACTTGCATCTCCTTTTTAGGTGCTTCAGGGAATTTGAGAAAACCTCTTTCAATTTTCTCTTGCACCACATTTTTGAAGACAGTGCAATCATTGGTGGAATGTGTCCATGAGTCATGATATTTGCAATACTTTTTATCTTTGATTTCTTCTTGTGGAGGTATGACATGGCCTGGAGGTAACTTGATCATATCTGATTTGTGCAAGAAATCAAAAATGCTTTCAGGCTTTGAAACATCAAATGAGTAGGTGCGGCCCCAATCATGTGGTTTCTTCTCGGCTTGTTGCTAATATGTCTTGGCAAATCTTTGCTGAGTTTGAGGATGTCCAACTCCAGCTTTCACCAAAGATGGGCATTCAATAGGTCGGTCTACTTTCCCCACTTCCGCCACACCAAGCTCATAATTTGGCTCTTGATAATAGGTGCCATAAGATGAACTTCTTATTTCCGCCTCTTCACGGAGCAAAGTTTCATATCTACCAACTTTAGTTGACATTACATAGAAGTCTCTGAAGTCCACACCTTCAAACTTCTTTCGAAGTTCAAGGTCTAGGCCATTATGTGCGAGGTGCACGAACTCTGCTTCTAAGAGTGAGGTGCGGCACCTATTTTTCAGCTTCTTGAATCTAGCAAGGTAGTCCAAAGTGGAGTGTTCACCAGAGAGGCCCGAAAAGCTGGGGTTGAATTCAGGAATTGTATATCCCTTTGGAAAAGGATATAGCGGATCATAGTCCTCTGGATACGGAGCTTGTAAAGTTGGACCGCTCATTCTCCTGAATCCAGGGCCAACAATGTCTTGTATCATTTCGGCAATCTGGTTTCTATTGATTTGATAAGGCATAGCCTCTTGATATGGTGCGATGGGCGCTTGTGGTGGAGGTGCAGCATGGTGATGTGCGGCCTGGCGGTGTGCACCATTGCCATTCCTTGCACCATTTCTATTCTGCACAACATGATTGTTCGCACCATTGTTGTTTGCACCATGGTTGTTCGCACCATTGTGGTTTGCACCATTGTTGTTTGCGCCATTCACCCTAGCATGGGGTGGCACATAAGCAACATTTCTTACCTCAACTTGATTCATGTCACCAAGATTGTCAACAATCACTTCATCTGGAGGCAAAATAGGGTTGATTTGGCATGGAGGAGCATTTTCCGCACCAAGATCATTTTGAACAGCACCATTTCTCATGGGTGGAAGTTCTTGGTTATCCACACCATTGTTGATGGCATTATTCACACCATTCATTGGAATTTCATTATTCACACCATGATGGAGAGGTGGTGCGGGAAACTATTCTTGTTGTCGCACCAGCACCAAGTGTTAGTCTGCCCCCCAAGTGCGGTGTTCATTCTAGAAAAATTTTGAGCATTTTGACGACATTCGGCCTTTGCTTGGGCCAATTCTATTGCTACTCTATCCGCATTATCGTCCATTTTCTCGATGGCCTGCGTCAAAGCACGAATAGCACGCCACAACTCACGACTTGTGTGATACGAAGTTGGCTGCACCAAGAGAGGGTCGGCCTCATCATCCTTTCCACTAGTGCGTTGGCTTTCAAGGAGGTCGAAGTCGTGGTTAGATGGGTCCTGCGGCCTCTTCCCATTTGTTTCCTTTTCAGCCATAGCAAGTGCAGCAAACAAACAAGGAAAACGAAAAAAGAAAGAGATGAAGAGGAGAAGGAAAATAACGCAAAAATGAAGAAAAAACAAGAAAATTAAAAACTTTTTCAACAGCACCAAGATGAGATCTAAATCCTTGTTGTCCCACTGGGTGTGCCAAAAAGAGATGTTTGGTGTGCTAAGGTGGGGCGAAAGTAAAAATAACAAGAACAAAGTTGGGGATCGCCAACTAGAAAGTAAAAAACAAGAAAAATCAAAACAAGAAAATTAAAACCTTTTTTAACAGCACCAAGATGAGATCTAAATCCTTGTAGTCCCATCGGGTGTGCCAAAAAGAGATGTTCGCGTCAAAAAATCTCTTTGGAGATCTTGGTGAAAGGGTACCGAGCGTGCCAATCAATTTTGACCAAAAATTGATAAAAGGATGCGAGAAAAATAAAAGTTCATTTTTGTTGTAAAAATGAAATAAAGAGTGCAGAGAAAATTAAATGATTGCTTGAAGTGCAGCAACATAAAATAAACCAAACGATTTGTAGATCCTGAATCAAAGTCACACAAATGTGTTTAAATCATTGATTCCAGACTTAGAAAACATAAGAAATGCTGTGGAAAAGGTTATTTTGTTGATTCATTGACAAAGCGTTGTGATTTGATTGCAACAGACATGTAAATACAAGAAGGAAACTTGTAAAAACAAGGTTGACAAGATTAATAAAATAAAAATTTCAAGTGAGAACTTGATTCACAGGAGAGATTGAAAGCGCAAGGCTTGAAAAAGATTGAAAGTACGGAGCTTGGTTGTTGATTTTTCTCTGAGAAGAGTTGTTTTAAACCTGGAGTCTGAGTTGTGTTGTTGATGATGAAGATTGGCCGTTGTTCCAGTCCCTCAAAACGTTGGAGGTTGCCTCCTTATATAGGGGGCGACTTGCTAGGGTTAGGAGGATCCGACGGCTGAGATTAATTCCCTCCTGATTCATTTTGATCCTCTGATTTCAAATTCTGATTAAAATCCCTTAAATTAGGGAAATCCTAACCAACCCAATCAGCCACATAATCAGCACGTTTTGACCCTTTAAATTTGATAATTATCACATTTAATTACAATAATTTCGAAATTACGAAGGTTCCTAAGCTTGGTGCAGCAAAAAGGGGTGGAAAGCCAAGTGCAGCGAAGCAGTATGGTGCAGAGATCACTTTCGAACGACATGAACTTTGATTCTTCATTAATTTAACATTGAATTATGCTCAACATAATGACACTAAGCTCATACTTAAGTATCATCAAAATCGGATTAAGGAAATGGCTTAAACCGAGCTTAATCAGCCATAATGTTCTTAATTGACAACTGAGTAAAAGTTATGAAAAGTGGCAAATATGGCTTGATTCTTCCATATAGCTTATATAACTCATGTAATTCAAGTTTCAAAGCTAATGGTGAAATCACCATGCTTAATTGGTCCCGGGATTGGATTCTGTCCTTAATTGCAAAAAATACAAGTTTTCCTCCGAGCTCGGAATGAGCTGAAATTTGGGCAAAGTGTTCTTCATGATATTTTGAACAACTTTAATAAAGGATATTACCCCAAATTCCTTCACCTTCCTTTCCGAATTCTAAACCCTGATCCCTTTGTCCTTAATTACAAAATTGTAAAAGTTTAACCCGTTAAGGGCTTGATTCCAATATCAGGGGCATGGGCCGTCCAGACCCAATTTGTACAGTAGATGGGGCGGCCCAAATGTGTTTTCAACATAATTTACTTAATTTCTTTAATTTAATTAATTATATTAACAGAAATTAAGGATTTAAAGTCAAAAGTCAATCTTTTTCCTGGTTGACTTTGGCCTATGGTGGACTAAATCCAACCATCCATAGGACTTTTGGGAGTAAATCTCAGCCCTTGATCTTGTACCACCATGTACATTTACAATTTTACCCTAATTGTAAATTGTGGTATAAACAAATATCATTTAAAAAAACTAATTATCATTCAATTATGATGCAAAGCATGACCGCATTATTAAAATATACAGCTGGAAAAGCCAGGTTTTTGTTGATCGATTGATGAAGAGAAATCAAATTAAATAACTAATTAATTATATTACTTATATTATATTATATTATTATAATAAAATAAATAATCCCCATGTAACAGGAACATAGTTTTGCCGGATATTATTATTATTACTAGATCTATGCCCGCGCTCCGCTGCGCGAACGAGGTTTTTTCATAGATCACAATGTCAGTTGTACATATTTATAGTTTTTAAGGAAATGTGTGATTTTTATAAATATAATTTTTGAGCTCTAACATTGTTAATTAATACAACAAATTTCACCTTAAAAGAAACACAAATACAACTATCCAAGTATCCATGAAACCAAAAAAAAGTACTATGATAACATATATGTAATATGAAGCTTTAATTAGATACTGATGACATGATTTGTTATGCATCACAATCCAAAAGATAGAATATATGAAAATTGAAGGGCTGAAATGTTCTCTACTAACTACCTAGTGACTAGAAATACATCGAATGCAGCACTTGTTTAAGCAAAGATGTTCTCAATTTCTTAAAAGATAAGCTCTCCTTTTAGACAACATTGCAGCATCAATCAATGAAAAACATCTCTCAAACTTCTTGGAATCTTCAGCATTTGATTCGATATTAAACTGAAACATTAAAATATAGCTGACTGAAAACATACCACGGAATAATATGAAACATGACTCTGATAAAACAATTGTTAATATCAGAATAATGAAAATGAAAAATAAGAATACATGGCAGGGAAACAAATGCATTATCAGTCATAGTGTACATATATAGACACACACACACACACACACACACCCACACACATAAAGTTCCGATTTAGAACACTTACTTGCAATAAAGTTGGGAAGATTGAGGGGAAACCAAAGCTCCAACAAAATAACAAAATATTAATTGATTAAAATAGCTTAAAAATTGAAAATTTGATCAAATTTACATTTATATCATGGAAAATCATACAATGAGATATAAAATCAAGATTACATGGCATTCCAAATTATTTTTTATGCAAAATGTTTAGTAGAATCATAAATAGTCCTGAAGAGCAAAATCAATTTTGCTGCCCAATTAAAATCCCAGAATGAGCTAGACTAAGTTGACTAATGGATTTTCATATTCTTCAAGGGAGTTCAAGTTTTCAAGCAAGATCAATTGTGTTGCCCAATTAAAATCCCAGAATGAGCAAGTCTAAGTTGACTAATGGATTTTCATATTCTTCAAGGGAGTTCAAGTTTTCAACAACTTTTAAACTTGTTTTCATGAGTAAATCCCAAGAGATTTTGTATGACCCTTTGAAACTTGATTTTCATATTTAAAATGCAAAGTAATTTCAAAGAACACATTTCAGTTCACTTGTAAATATTTCTTACTGAATATTTGAGTTCTTAGAGTATTTGGCTTCTAAATCATGAAAAGTTAATAGTCAGATGGGTAACTTGGTATTTAATTTTGTAAGGTATAACAGAGAAATTAGTCAAGCAAAATATCGATTGTTTTAACAGTGATAAGTCAAGAAACATGAAATTAACTTTGCAAAATTGGCAATGCAGCAATAGCAAGCTGATTTTAGTTACTACTATTGCTGCATCACCATTAACCGCACCATAAACATGAACCAATTGATGACTGAACAACTAATCAGAAAATAGATCAACTTATATCATATTAATTGATAATCGAAAAAGAGAGTTTGATTAAAAAAATTTCGCGCCTCTGTGATCACACCGATGGTTCTATAACCCCCAATCAGGAAAATAGAAAAATAATTAAATAAACATCAAAACAACAACCCAATGCAGAACTTGGGGTTTTGATAGTAGAAATTACCATCAAGATTAGCATTTCCAGCAATTTATCTTACCTTTCTAAACAAACTAAAGACAATATCAATTACATTAAAATAGATTCAGTAAAAGTAAATAACGGAGACCTCATCATCAACCCAAACAACAACATACCTGTAGAAAAAAGAGAGGAAGCTGATTTTTGTTGTAGACCCAACCTGAAAGCAAGCAAAGCCGAATGCAAGGAAATAGTGAGAGAGTGAGAAAATGAGAAACTTTAAAAAATCTACAAATTGCAAATGAGAGCGGAAAAGAGGGTATGGGAATCCGATTTTTTTCAGTGCTGGCTGAAACTCACCGGATTTCCGACCTGAAAATCGTTGGATTACCGGCCTGAAAAAAATTCATCATTAAATCTCTATTGCTCGTCTCTCCGTCTGCACCTATCTCTCCTCCGTTCAAAATTGGAAAAAAAAGTCATGAAAAAATCTAAATATATGGAAGATTAAAAGGAAGAAAACAAAGGAATCAAGAATAAATGAGATGAAATTACCCAAAAATCTACCATCAAAACAAAACCCATATGCTCCCGGTGAGGGAAAAACGGGAGATTGAGGGAGAAGAAGAGAACAAAAAAAAGAGACATGAAGACAGGGAAAGAAAGCTGATGAGGGAGTCGACTCCCTTTTTTTTTTTAACTCTTAACTCTTAAGCAAAACACCCAAAAATCCTTTGGATAATAAGTTGCATCCGGGTTAAAATCGGGTCGGGTCAAGTCAATGGGTAAAATGTGAGACAAACCGGATATCCATCACTATTTGTAATGGTGTTGTAATTACCATAAAACCAAACTCAATAGTATGCAAATCAATGACCTCCAATCTTTAGATTAGTTTTTCTACACTTTCACTTCTTCATCTTATTGTTTTTTATAATTATTTTATAAAATTTATAACAAGCAAATAGCTACATATTATTTTTTAAACAAACTTATATATAATAATAAAATTCACACGGATTGAATACAGTAACTTGAATCAAAGATCTCGCGGTCGGAGCATGTAACTTACCAACAATCCAAGGGCTCAAGTGCCTTATCAGATATTATTAATTAATATAATAGAATAATACTAATACTAATACTAAGCAGAAGAATGAAGCTGATTTGGGTGCAGTGTTTCGGGAAAGTATTGTTGAGCAGAGATGTATGCCGAGATATTATGGAGAATTAACTTTGTCCCGGATTTAATCTATGCATAGATGTATGCCATCCGTTTTGGAGTTTTGTTAGCTAAATACTATGGCTACTTAAGTTGCTGTGTAGAGTGTGATTGCCTCCTTGGTATTAAGGAAATTATTAAGGATTCTAATTGCTGTTGGGAGGGGGGTGTTCTTGTTAATCAGATTAAGGATTTGGCGAATTCTTTTCATGTAATTGGTTTTAATCATGTTAGTAGAAATTGTAATAAATTTGCTCATAATTTAACCCATCTAGAATGTGATGTTGGGGCTAATTATGTTTGGTGTGGGGCTTCTCTACACGTATGTAACCCTGATGAAATTTAATCAATGAAGTCTATATGACTGTTTCTCAAAATACTAATATTTAAAACGACAGCTATAATAAGCTGACAAGCTAGCTAGATGCGGCTAGGGAGGATTAGAAGCTACATTACTCATTTGGCAATAATAGAATATAATAGAAAGTTTTGATACAATCAGATATTTTTCTATATATTTAAACAAATCCAATGAGAAATCATCACAAATATAAATCCCGTCCAGCACCTTGATAAAGGCAATAATCTAACAAAATCCATATTTAATGAGAGCAAGCCCACATAGAACGACACAAAACAACATGCAGTTTACAACCTCACTGTCCAAGTACACATACCTAGTTGAACTAGGAACTTGTGGATGATTAATCAAAACTCTTTTTTTTTTGTGAAAAATCAAAATTTATTTAAACAAGATGCCAATATAGCATATTAAATAAACCATCAATGCTTGAAGTTAAGGCATGAAAGGTTAGGCCTTGAAAATTGATTTGTCTAACCAAATTCATGCAATTTGAATCATTGTCACACTCATCATTTGTTTCGTATGTGGACAACCGAGTCTATGGCAGGGGAGGAGCTCAATGAAGACCTAGGGGAGCCATGGCCCCCCAAGATTTTCCCTGGCTTATAATACGTACGTCATTACTTACATTGTGTTTGACCCCTCCGAAAAGTAAAATTGCCTCCCCCCCCCCCCCCCCCCCCAATTCGTCAAAAAATAACCATGTTAATTTGAATATCTTAGAAGGAAGTAGACTTAGAAATGGTAATTTCATTTAAATGTCAAGCATAAAATACAAAATCTTTCTACATAAGCTAATTTTGAAAGCCGCATAGTATACAAATATATAGTAACACTGACACATGTCTATTAGAGCCTACTATTATGTTTATTTTGTTAATATATTCTGGGAAAGTTATACGTTTTAAAGATTTGTACTAAGAAATAACACTTACACTTTTTACCTTAAATTTGCATGTTTTCAAACAACAAAAAGTATATGCTTGTCTCCCTAAAAGTTTGATTAAAATTCAGAATCGAATGAAAATAATTTGATGTCCCTTTAATAAAAGTATCAAATTCAAGTCCTGTAAAGATAGAAAACAATCGTTGTGAGAGCTTATTTCTATTTTTGATTAATTTTTTATTTCTATTTTTGTATTTAAATTTTTCACATATTATCTAATGTTTATTTATCTGAAATGTTATATATGTAAGAAATTTTTTACATAAAGTAATAACATATTGTTTGATCGCTAAAATGTAAGAGTTCTCACCCTTGTTTCTTATATGTAAGAGTGGAGAATTGATATCAATATACAAAATTATAGGGTTCTTCAAAACAAGAAATTTTATTAAAGACACTAGAAAAGTACAAAGGAAATGAGATTCAGTGATCTCGGTTGCTTGAATACAAGTGATCAAGGGAAATTCTAAGTTAAAGAGCTACTCCTAAGTTACAAGACTAAACTAATTCTAAGGGTTACTCTTAAAAATCTAGCCAACTATGATGATAATTTGACTTCTTTTCATTGATGAATTTGCCAACCCTTTCTTCATAAGAAAAACTCTTATTTATAGTATTCACATTAGTAGTTAATTAATTTCCTATCCGAAATTAATCAAGCATGTGAATAACATTTAGTGTGTTCCCATTTTTAGTGGAAATAACCAGCCACTAATTCACTTGATTAACCATTTTTTAACCACCATTAACCATCTTAATTAATTATTTTAGGCTTAAACATTCTTCAGGCCCAAAAACAATTAATCCAAGCCCAAGTATTCTTTTGGTTTGACTCTCAAAAACCCAAAAGCATTGGGTCCAGCCCTAATAATTAATTTGCAACCCAACAATTGCCCCCAAATAAAATATTGATTTATGACATCATTATTTGATTTATTACCACTTAAATTTATCTTGCCCGTTTGAAAGTTTTACTTTCCCAAACTAACAACGGCTCCAAACCCTTCAACTTCTCTTAATTGTCAGTTAATGTCTTTTGATTTCCATTAACTTCCCACTAATTCAAAACTTCTTTGAACGTGGTTTTCTATTAAATCAACTTCTCTTCTGTTATTGAAGGAGTAATCACTTCAATTTCTATTTCCTTTAATCAAAGAGAAATCAAGAAAAAAACCTCTTGATCCATAATCATGGCTGCTCCTCTTCTGAATCCAATCACAAGAAATCCGAATTCTACCCTTATCCTAGCCACAGAATTCGATCAATGAAAGGTTTCTTGCCTTGCATGTCACGTCTTGATGGAATTACTACATCAGGACCAACTTCTCCAAACGCAGATTCTATGGAAACATAGTTGCCATTGCCGCAAAATCAGGATATCTTGATGCATACTACTGGCGTGGCAATTCTTGAAACATTCTGTGGAGACCCTCATGACTTCCCAATCCAAGAATGGCCACTCTTTGATGGTGACTTCAAACAATGGTACCTCAAACTTTATCCCCATTTTTCAGCTTCTTGGTGCAAATTAGGAATTCTTTCCATGCTTGAATTATGTAATTCAATTCCTAAGCCTGATCATCACATCCTTGCTACTTTGCCTCTTTTTTGGTCACCTCAATACAATCTTTTTATTTTTCCTTTTGGTTGGATGACCCTAACAATTAGAGATGTTGTAGTATTAACTGGCTTCAAGAACTCTTCATTTGAGTCTGGTCATCAGGATTTTTTCAATATCCTTATACTTCAAGCTTTCCTTTGAAGTCATTTTATCATTCTTTTCGTTCTTTCAAACGCCAATTCTGTGTGTCAGAAACTGAAATAGGAGAATTTGAACATGTTGCATTTCTATTGTATTGGTTATGCAAATTCATTTTCTGCATTCCAATTCAATCATGTTCTGACTTTGTTCCTTTGGTTGAACTATTAGCTCAAGGAAAAACAGTGGATCTCCCTTCATTGATCCTAGCATATGCATATAAGGGTATGAACACCCTAGTTGATAGGATGGGAAGGGGTACATCTAAATGTGAAGGTCCAATGTGGCTATTTCAAGTATGGTTCACTTTGTATTTTCATCAATTGAACCAGAATTATAGGCTCCCTTCTCTTGTTTTTTATAGCCACACTTTGAGGAGTCATTTGTTTGCTAATCCTACTTTTCATTCCTTTTATGGTGTCATCAAGTACTTGTATACTTTCAAGCCCACCACTTCTGATTTTTTCATTCCCTATGAGCATCTTAATGATAGGTACAAACCTCTTTTCATTTATGCTAATAAACAATTTGATGATAACCATCCAGATTTCTTATCCTTCCTCGATGCTTGGACCTCTTTCTTAAGTCCTAGAAACTTAATGGGTCGCCATAGACATGGATTGTTACCTCCTTTCCTACTCTCTGTTAC
The DNA here is from genome assembly GCA_001974805.1 of Corchorus capsularis. NCBI lineage: Eukaryota > Viridiplantae > Streptophyta > Magnoliopsida > Malvales > Malvaceae > Corchorus > Corchorus capsularis. The sequence goes on from AWWV01006817.1 coordinate 104,083, forward strand.
TTATTCCTTTCAATTTGCTTTAAGGCAATTTGGAATGTGATCGAGCCAAAAACAACCTTATTTTTATCATCATTTTCCTATGCTTTTTGGTACTTTTATGTGGAATTTAACCCTATTTTGCAAGTATTTGTGTTTTTAGGTCTTGAAGACAATAAAAGTGGAAACTTGTTGTTTTTCACTCTTTTTGGAGCTATTTTGGTGATTTTTTACTCAAATATGGACTTAGCAATTTGGAATGAAGATTTGAAGATTCGAATTTCATGTTTGAAGATTATTGAAGATAATTTGAAGATTTGAAGACCATTGAAAAATTATTTCAAGAAGCAAGAATTGAAGATTGGAGCTTAATTACAAAGGATTGAAGACAAGCCCTGAAGAAGCCCGGAAGCTATGGAATTTTGGATATTTTATATGGGATAATACTTAGCCCATATAAGCCCACAATTGGAGTTAAAATCCCAATTGGTGCCGCATAAACCCTCCAAAATATCCAAATCCCGCAATTTCCCGTGATTAGTCCTATTTGTATTAGGATTAAGTGCAGTCTCGGTAGAAAGGCCATAACTTTCTGCTCAGATGTCCGTTTTAGGCCAGTGAGTAGCTGTTGGAAAGCTAATTCCGAGATATACAACTTTCCTTTGAAGACCGAAGCCTAGTTCTGCCATCTTAAAGCCAGAAATTGCTGTCAAAGTTTCAGCACGATTCCAGGAAATTTCAGGATCCTACTTTCACTAGGATTTTGCTCTAGGAAGACTTTTAATCTAACTTGGAGACCAAGTTAGAGCCTAGAACATCCTAGAGTCCTATCCTAAGTATGATTGGAGTCTTTAGGTTATTTTTCCACTAAAAATAGCCACCTTATGTAACCCTAGAGAACACAACTCTTATTCTTCTCTTTCTTAGAAAATAGTTTTAGGTTTATTTTTCTCTAGATTTAGGCTAAGGGTGCCACACCCTCTCTTTTCATAGAGAGGGGCGGCAACCCTAGGAGATTTCAAGAAGGAGATTCTGCCCCAAAATCTTGTAAGTTTTCTTGTGCTTCTCATGGATTTTCCCAAATCCATGAGTAGCTAAATTCTTAATATTTCTTATCCTTTGGTGAATTCAATCAATTGATTATGGTGAGATTTCTGTGCTTATAATTTGATGTTTGTGCTTGATAGATAGTAAGCGAGTCTCTATATTATTTTATGATCTTGATTGTTATTGATTTAAACTAGCCAGTAAAGAGGTGACATGATAGATCTACAGTTAGATCAAACTTAGTTCTAACCCTTCAGGTTTGATTATTGGTAACAAATTGGGTATGCTTAATCGCAGCTCAATGGGACAAACTTAACACCGACCGAGAAATTGCTTGGTGTCTAGTTTTACTTTGTAAGCATGTGTGAAAAACTAATAATTTAATTGTTCTTAATGCTTTGTTCTTAAGTGATCTTTAAGCCCTAAAAAAGTAATTGATCACTGAAGGAATAAAAAGAGTAGTTGAGCTTTAACCGGCCTCTTATCTAATATACATGTTAGGGTTTCCCCAGGCTAGTGATATCAATGATAAAATATTGAATTCATCTTTTAAATCAAGGATCCATAGTTAATTTGATTGATTCATACCATTGTTGAAGAAGTATGCCTTTTAATTATTGTTTGCTTTATAAATTGCCATAGATTTAGATTTAATTACTTTGCTTAGTTTTTAGTTTAATTGTTTTCTTTATAATTAATTTTCTTAATTCCCTGTTTTCTTTTTAAAAGTAATTTTTTTTTGGAAAAGATTTATTCTTTGGATAAGATTATTACCCTTCTCTATGGATTCGACCCCTACTTGCCCTATCTACTTTAGTTAGGTTTTTGTGGGGATTATTTTATGGTCATTGACGACACGATCAAAATGCAAAAAGGAATTCCTGTACCAAGCTTGTTTACTGCCAATTCTGGATTCTTTTCAATTGAGAATATCAGAGAACCATGGGAAATGGATGCAATCCGTTCTGTCAATGCATCAATGACATCTTGTATTAAAAGGATATTTTTCCCTTTCAAGCCATCTATTGGAGTTCATCCAAACTTTTCTTTTTGGTGGAACCAATCTGGTTTTTCCTTTTTCAAGAGACAATCTATTGAGCAAGTACTTTCCAACTGTTTAATTATAGTTGTAAGTGATCATTACTCTTCTTATTCAATAATTTGAAAGTATTATACTAAACTAACCATGTGATTCGCCTGTGTGTATTCAGAATACTAAGTCACTTGCTCTAATGGAAGATGTGACCTAAACAAGAATGTTGTTCCTGTGACAAACTTCATCTTGAAAGTTAGAAGTCCTCCATAGCATCCACTGTTTAATCTTCCTGAAGAACCTGAACCACAGAGTCCTCCTACTCCAGAGCATCCTGATTCTGAAACTGAGGTATTAGCTATAAATTCTTTAAGCTCTTAACTCTCAACTCAATAAACATACCTGCTAATTCTAGTCATTAACTGAAAAAACAGGAAATGATGATTGAAGAAGAAGAATTAGATGAAAGGGACATGGCTGTCATGGTGGCTCACTTGACTTGATAGACTTTCTCTATTCTAGAGCTTCTCCCTTTATTTTGTGTAAAAATTCTTCTTGTATGTAACAGATTTTATATTCTGTTAGGGTTTAAATGGAACTTTTAAAACTACAATTCTCTAGTATGTTTCCTTATATATATATGAATCATTTGACTACAAAGTTTTTGTATGTCAACCATTATTCACATTTATTCTTCTCCAAAGTTATCCCACACACTTGGGACATACAACTTAAGATATTTACCATTTATATTCCTAGGATGATCAATTCCATCCAAGTCTTGTAAATGATAAGCATTTCCCCTAAGTGCCTTCCCAACTAGGAGACCATTTACCATATTTAGGATCATTAACCCCTAATGGCAACACTGTTTTCCAAACTAAATCACAATTTTTGAATGATTTAGGTTTCAACCTTTTATTATATGCTTTTGCAACTTGTAATTTCTATTTCTGCATACTTTCAAAAGCTTGGATCCTTGTCTCATCCAAATCCATCTTTTCCAAGTGCATTAATTCTACATATTCTTCTAGTAGAAGCTCATTTTGAATCTGAATTCTCAAAGATCTTACATTTATTTCAACTGGCAACACAACATCATGCCCATAAACCAATGCATAAGGTGTTGTGCCCGTTGCAGTCCTTTTAGATGTTCTAAAAGCCCATAAGGTTTCTGGCAATAATTCTGGCCATTTGTTTGGTTCATTTGTAATCATTTTTTCCAAGATTTGTTTTATAATCTTATTTGATGATTTAACTTGACCATTGGTTTAAGCAAAATATGGTGTTGAATGTACCAGCTTAATACCAAATATAGACAAATACTCTTTTAGAATATCTCAAAAAACTGTTGCCTGATATGTGGTATTTGTTTATGGTATACCAAATCTAAACAGAATTTTGTTTTTTATGAACTCTATCACATCATCTGTATCTATTAATTTGTAAGATGCTGCTTCAGTCCATTTTGTGAAAAAATCAGTGGCTACTAGGATAAACTTATCCGAATTAGTGGGCTTTGGTGTGACTGCACCAATAATATCTATTGCCTAGCCTCTGAAAGGCCAACACTTCAGAATATATTTCATTTCTGAAGCAGGAACTCTCTGAATTGGTCCATACTTTTGACAAGCTTGATACCCTTTTGCATACCTATGGCAATCTTTTCCCATAGTTGGCCAATAATAACCATACCTCTTCACCAACCACATCATTTTCATTCCCACCTGATGTGATCCACACATTCCTTCATGAACCTCTCCCATAACTCTCATTGATTCTTTATCATCTATACATTTCAAAAGAACTTCATCTGTTCCCCTTTTGAACAACTCACCATTTACTAAGCAATATTATCATAGCTCTAACTTTGATTATCTGATCAATTTTACTGTCAGGTTTTTCTAAATATTGCTTAATAGGTATTCTCCAATCTTCTGAACTTGTTGTTGTTGTTATTTCACAAATTTGATTTTCTTCACAAGTTCTAGTCAAGACAGAATCTAATGGTTGAGGTCTGAATTCTATCAAATATGGTTTCTAATATCCTGATCCAACTTGTGTTTGCAGGAGAATTTTCTTCCCTATAAGTAAACTCAAACTTAGTCTCATTGAATTGATTTATCAAATTTTGAGCTATTTTATAGTAAGAGCGCATTACTGGGTTAATACACTCATATATACCAGACAACTGTCCAATAACTGGCTGTTAATCTCCTTTAACTAATATTGAATAAGCTTTAAGCTCTATCTAATCCAGCAATTAAAGCCTCATATTCAGCCTGATTATTTGAGCATTTGAATAGCAAAGAGAAGGGAAATTTAAACACTTTTCCTGATGGAGAGGTTAGAACTACTCCAGCTCTTGCCCCCAGTTCAGTCTTTGAACAATCAAATTCCAGAATCCATGGAACAGGCTCAACCAACATTGCTTCACCCAATTCAGGCAATGTCATTTGACAAGGACGATCAGCAAAGAAATTAACTAATGCTTGACCTTTCACAGTTTTTTGAGGAACAAAATTTAAAGAGAATTCTGATAAAGCCATAACCCATTTTCCAATTCTGTTTCCCATAACAGGTTTGTTCAGCATGTATTCAATAACATCATATTTGCAAATTAAGTCTACTCGTTCATTGAGCAAGTAATGCCTTAATTTCATACAAGCAAAATACATTGTCAAATATAATTTTTCTATAGCAGAATATCTCTGCTAGGCATCAATCATATTTCTACTCAAATAATACACAACTTGTTCTTTTCCTTCACCTGAATCTTGTGCCAACAATGCACCAAGTGATTTTTCTATACAAGCAACATACAATTTAAATGTTACTCCTTTTCGTGGAGGCATCAACACAGGTGGATTTATCAAGTACTTCTTGATTTCTTCAAAAGATACTTCATGTTCATCATTCCAGAGAAAATTCTCCTCTGATTTGAGTCTCAATAATGGAGTAAAAGCATATAACTTTCATGCACAATTAGAGACCTGCGTAAGTAATTAATTTGTCCAAGAATGCAATTCTTTCTTATTTGTTGGAGCTTTTGCATCCAAAATTGCCTTAGTTTTGTTTTTATCAATTTCTATTCCTTTCCTATGAATTAGAAAATTTAGAAAATGATCAGTTTAGACTCCAAATGCACATTTCAAAGGATTTAATTTCAAACCCCTTAATTATGTTTAATAGCATTTCAAGTCTATTAAGATGTTCATCAAAATCAGTAGCCTTAACTACAATGTCATCTATATAGACCTCTACATATTTTCCAATCATATCATTGAAAATAGCATTCATAGCTCTTTGATATGTTGCTCATGCATTTTTAATCCAAATGGCATTACAACACACTCATAAGTTCCTAAAGAACCTGGACACCTAAATGCAGTTTTATAAATGTCTTCTTCAGCTATGAATATCTGATTATACCTAGAATAACCATCTAAAAAAGACATTACTCCATTTCCAGCAGCAGAGTCAATAAGCATATCTGCTATTGGCATAGGATACTCATCCTTAGGTGAAGCATTGTTTAAGTTCCTAAAACTAATGCACACTCTAAGTTTTCCATTTTTCTTCATTACTGGGACTATATTGGATACCCATTCAACATACCTAGCAGGCCTAATGAATCCAGCTTTTAACAACCTTTCTATTTCCTCTTTTATTTTAGGATAAATGTCAGGTGCCACTCTTCTAGCAGGTTGTTTATGAGGTTTCACATTAGCATTAATAGGTAACCTGTGTTCCACTAGGTCCCTACTTATTCCAGGCATGTCAATATAATCCCAGGCAAAGTAATCTTTAAATTTAATTAAAAATTTACTAACTGCTTTTGTTGAGATTCCGATAAGAATGAACTTACAAAGGTTGGTTTTGATTCACCAGAATCTGCCCCCAAGTTCACTTCTATCAAAGCATCCTGTACTGTGACATGTACTTCCTTTTTTTCCCTTTCTGCTGATAAGGAAACTTGACTATCTACAATACAAACTGACTTTGCATTTTCTTCATTTTCATGAAACAAACTTTTCTCAATTGAATAAACCTGAACTTTCTTCAGAGTCTTTTTTATTACAAATGGAATATCTCTATTCATCATCAACAATCTCTTCTATGACCACTGATGAAGTTCCCGCCGAGTCTATTATAGCTTCCATAGAAAATTTACTCCATTCACTGTTATCAATCAATGAAGTAGCTTTAGATGTTTCACCATTCCAGCCCTCTTCAATCCTCAAAGGACCATATTTGTTGGAGTAAAGTTGAGCATCCAAACAACCAACATTCACAACAAATGGCTTGTTGTCTGCTTGAACAATCTCAATTTCTCCATTTTCTTTCCACAACAAAACTATCTGATGTAGATGATGGAATTGCACTACTAGAATGAATCCAATCTCTACCTAATAATGCATTATAAGTAGTTGAACAACTGATAACAAAGAAAGCAGCAACTGCACTTACCTCTCCAACTTGCAAGTTTACTGGTAAGATACCTTTAGCCCTTGTACCACCACCATCAAATCCAGAAATAACTATGTCTAAAGGCAACAATTCTGTACTTTCAGCTTTCAACTTTGACAGCATCCGATGAGGAATCACATTTACAGCAGCTCAATTGTCCACCAAAATCTTCTTCACAGGGAGTTCATTCATCACAGCAGAAATGTAAAGTGGTATCAGATGTTGAGTAAGTTCAATTGGTAGCTTAATAAATGACATTTTCCATTGTTTGCAATTTGCCAGGATTTCATTTGGTTGATCTAATTCAACCCTCACATCATTTGTTTCTTCTTCAACAACATTAGCTTTTGGAATCCAGTCTTCCTCATCTTCTAGAGTTAAGGATGCCATTGGCTCTATTGACACTTCTTCTGTCCCACTTACTTCATTTAAAGGATCATGTTTTCCATAAGCTAAGAATGCATTAGGCAAAACATAATTGACTGACACCTTATCAGGTAAGTCAGAACTTCCTTGATGTGATGATTCTTCCTCAGATTCTTCTTTCTTCTTATAAAACCTGGGATTCTTATCTTCTCGAATTTCATCAATTTTTTTCTTCCATTTGGACTGCATTTATCTGCATTTCATCATCATCAGGTTCTTCTTTTGGAACCACATAAGCTTTATCTATTAAACCCCAATCTTTAGCCATCTGCATGTAATTTTGCTTGGCTACTTGATTGAACTTATGCCATTTCCTTCTTTGAGTTCTAGGCATATCTCCATATGGAGGAAGTCCCATTTCCTGAGGATCAACATATAGTTTTGCAAACCATCGATCTGCAGGAGTATCAAGTGGTGGTTTGAAAGATTTCTTCTCTCTATTCTATAAAGAATTAACCCTTTCCTACACATTTCTTCTAGGTAAAGACTGTTGTGATAAAACTCTTCTTTCAACAGGCTCTCCTACTTCCACAACTTGTCTTTGGCTATTCTGTACCATTCTGACTTGTCCTTGTTGAACAAAATGAGGAAACATAGCTTTCCCTCTTCCAAAACTCCTTCCAAGAGGAAATTCACCCTTAAAATCTCTTCCAAGGTAATTGCTTCCTACCTTTGAGCTGACCTTGGATAAGGCCTTAGATACCTTTCCCTGGGAATTGGTCCTCTCTCTGTTACAAATTCATGTTCAAAAGCATCAGGAAACTTCTTCCATTATGAGCTGGAACCCTCTTTTCTCCCATTTTAAGCTATTCTTCTCTCATAATATAAGCAAAAGACATATGTTGTTGCTGTCCTTGCATTTGTTTAACTTCTGACCTCTTTGAGTTCAACCCTTGTTCATTTTTTGGAACAATCATGGCATCCACATCAACCCTTGTTCATTTTTTAGAACAATCATGGCATCCACACATTTACTTAAATCTCCAAAAGTTTTCTTTTTTCTCCATTAGAACTCCCTGAACTCACATTCTCTTGAGACTATGACTTCTCTAATTCAGATATCATGGGAGTTAAGGTACTAATGGTTACACTAGGAGGGAAAAGATTCTGATCAATCATCATGGTCTTATCTCCATTAGGAAACTTTAGTTTTCCAGCTTCAATTGCATCTTGCAAAGAATGTCGCAAAGACAAACAATTGTTAGTTGAATGTGACCAATTGTTATGCCATTTACAACCTTTTATCTTTTATTTCAGATTCTGATGGAATCTTATGATCATCTTTTTGGCTTATTTTCTTATCCTTTAACAATACATCAAAGATTTCCTCAGTTTTTGTAATGTCAAAAGAGCTGCCTATTAACTTTGTCAAATTTTCCAACTAATTTTTTAACATTCTCATTCTGAGATGCTTTCCTTAATGCTGCACAAACATGAGGTTTACTCAAGTTTAACTCAGCAACATTTATGTCAACATCATCATCAGAATAATAACCTAAACCAACATGACTTCATTTTTAGCATAATAAGTTGCTCTTGGCACTCTTCTTTTACCATCAACTTCTTCTAAAAGTCTTTCATATTTAGAAACATATGATACCATTTGAGCCGAGTCTACAAATTCCCTATCTTCAAACTTTTTCCTAAGTTTAAGGTGATGCGCCAAGGGCTTATCATGGACATGAAGAACACAATGAAGATCATGGAGGGGATGATCAAGGAGTGCAAGGAAGCATGGACAAGCTTAAAGGAAAGGATGGAATCGCAAGGTTTCCTGAAGATGCCAATGGAATCGCACCAAAGATGCCATTAGGTCATGGAGATACCATTAAGATGTCATTTGATCCTTTGAAGATGCCTTTAGGTCCGATGACAAGAGCAAGATCTAAGAAGTTCAAAGATGCATTAACAAGCTTTGTTCGAACTCATCTTGAAGGCTTGAAGTCCATTGAAGATCAATTGGGAAGCATTGAAGTCGACATCATCAAGAATATTCCCAACGATTCCAAGCTTTGCACTTTACTTGAAATTGTTGAACCCTAGAGCTTACATTGTGTAATTCGGCCATATGGGCCTTAATTCTATCTTAGATTAGCTATTTATTTACTTTAGAAGACATTGGGTTGGGCCTTGTTTAACTAAGTCCAATCCTTGCTTAATTAAGTTATGTTATTTACTTTTCCTAGTAGAACAAGGCTTAGGCTATTTCCCTGTTCTTTACTTTATGTATTGCCGCCCTTAAGGCTTTAAGATTAGGGGGTATTGCGTTATCTTGTGCCTATATAAAGGCACCATCCCCCTCTTGTAAACACAAGTTGAGTTGATTAATAAAGTTGAGGTTATACACCCAAATTGGTTATCTTAGCTTCATTGTTCTAGTTTGAGCAAACTTAGGGTTCTTCAATCTTGTAGAGTCCTAGCAAACAATTAGGTTGTGATTACTTAATTGTTTGTGAATCTTGTGATCTTAGGTGTTTAATTGCAGGTCTAATTGGAGATTTAGGGCCGACGAGAGAAGAAGTAAGCTTTGTGAAGATCATCGATTTTATTCATCAAGGAGTGATAGTAGTTCAAGTCGACTTTGGTGGCTATTCAAAGGGTACATTTGAATTTAACACAACTAGATTCGTATCAATTGGTATCAGAGCATAGGTTGTCATCTTCAATCGGTAAATCTATCATTCTATTCATCATTCATCAAGTTTTCATCCATCAAACTTCATCTTGTTCTTATCGCACCATATTGTTCAAAAAAATCAGAAACTTTGAAAAATCATAGCCGATTCATCTTAACTCTGTTTGCTGTGAAATTTCAGATTTAGAGTCCTTATAACTAGTAGTTATATCGAAAAATATCAAAAAAATAAAAAAAAATTGACCAGAAACTTGTGATTTTTGTTCTGGATTCGTTTGAGCTCGGAAAGCTGTGAAATTTGAGATTTAGACTTCTTTTAGTGTGATCTTTCTGGGAAAAATATTGAAAAAAAAAACTGTGGTGTTATCGATTTTTTGCAGGAACTAGGGTTTTTGAATTGGGAATATGGGGATTAGGGTTTATCTTGTGCAATTGATTCAATTGCTTGCAATTAACCCTAATTGATTGTGTGATTGAGATCCTTGGGTTGCTTTTGTTGTGAATTAAGGTTTAATTTGAAGAATTTCATGTTAAAACCCTATTGGAGACAAGTGGTATGAAATTGGATTCAAGTGGGACTAGGGTTTTCTAATCAATTTGAATTGTTTGAATTGTGCTTGAATTGAGTTTTTGTGCAGCCAATTTGGAGAAGAAATTCGACATAAAAGACCTGCATAAGTGGTTTGGTTTTGGTTTAGATCATTTTCCTTTGATTCACAAAAATTTTGCTACTAATTGTTTGTTCCTCAAGTAGGTCACGAGAAGAAAGGAGTTCTCTAACGAGTTGCTCTTATTAGGCCTATTGAAGCTAGTAAAAGGCATAATCTTGTGAGATCATCAAGAGAGTAGTGGACCGCTAATCCGTAGGTTGAGTGCAAACACGAGAGCACAAAGGTATACACACACACACACTTGTGCTGATTTTTGCTACTAATCTTTGTTCTTTTGTAGGTATCATGGAGGGCCAACAAGGAGAACAAAATCAAGAAGTAAACACGAATGCCTTGTTACAACAAATAATTCAACAACTTGGCACCGTGAATACTAGATTGGATGCTATAGAAAATCGGAATCAATAAGCTCAACAAGGAGCCAATGCTGCACACAACAATGAAAGAGTTCAACCTCCACCACCAAGACAAGTTATTTCTAGGATTGATCCTATGGAGAGATTAAGGCAAGAAGAGCTTGGAGGTCAAGCTTACAATGAGAATTTGCAGCCTAGCAGGGGAGTTGAAGAGAGGAACCTAAAGACAACATCAAGTACAAAATCCCTAAATTCAATGGGAGAGGGTCATCGGCGGATTACTTGGAGTGGGAGTCAAAGTTTGACATGTACTTTGATTATCATCCCTACGCCGAATCTAAGAAGGTGCAAATTGCTATCCTTGAGTTTTCGGAGAATGCTTTGAATTGGTAGAATCAATTGGTGCAATCAAGGAGAAGAAATTTGGAGAGACCTATTGAAACTTGGTTGGAATTGAAGAGTTTCATGAGAAAGAGATTTGTTCCAAGCTTCTATGTCAATTCTCTTTATCAAAGCTTGCAATCTTTGAGGCAAGGAACAAAGAGTGTTGATGAGTACTACTCGGAGATGATGTTGTTGATGTCTAGGGCCGAGGTTGATGAAGCTCCACAAGCCACAATGGCTAGATTTATGGCGGTTTTGAATAGAGATATTCATGACATAATGGAGATGCAACAAAACTATGATGTTGAGGAATTGCTTCAACATGCTTTGAAGGTCGAGAGCCAAGTTAAAAGGAATGGCACTAAGAAGAGCTTTGCATCATCATCAAGCTCATGGAAAACTCCAATTAAGAAAGATGAGAAATCATTTAACAAGGAGAAGGAGGTGGCGCAAAAGGGGGTAAGCCCTAAATCCAATTCTAAGTCTTCATCAAGTTCTTCTTCTAAGAATTATCCTAAGTGTTTTAAGTGTCAAGGAATTGGTCATTATGCTAAGGATTGCGTTAACAAGAAGGTTATTTATCTTAATGAGCATGATGAGGTTGTGAGTGAAGATGAACAATTTGCTCTAGGATCTAGTGGTGATGGAGATGATGAAAGGGGATTTGCGCATGATGATGAGGACGATGATGATAGTGCTACACCGGCACTCTTGAATTTAGTTGCAAGAAGAACTTTAAGTGCCTATGTTAAAGGAGATGTGCACAATCAAAGGGTGATTTTGTTTCATACTAGGATGTATGCGTGTGGGAAGCCTAGTCGTGTGATGATTGATGGAGGAAGTTGTACAAACATAGCTAGTGTGTACTTAGTGAAGGAGTTGTCGTTGCCCACTACCAAACACCCTAAACCCTATAGTTTAGGATGGTTCAATGATAGAGAGGAGATTAAGGTTAACAAACAAGTTTTAGTTTCTCTTTCTTTGGGCCGGTACAAGGATGGGGTGCTATGTGATGTGCTCCCAATGCAAGCATGCCATGTCTTACTTGGTTGACCATGGCAATATGACAACAAGGTCCATCATGATGGTGAGACAAATAAGTATTCTTTTGTTTGTGGTAAGCATCCTATTACTTTGATTCCTTTATCACCTCAAAAAGCTTTAAAAGATCAATTAAAATTGAAAGAGGATTTTGCTAAATTGGAATCGAAATATAGGGTTTAAGAAAAGGCTAAGAATGTTAGTTCTAGTGTGAATTGCGTTGACAACAAATCTGTTTTGGTTGATAAGCATGCTAGTTCTAAGAAAGTTGTTAAAGAGTGTATGATAGCTACTAAGAGTGAGATTAAAGAAGTTTTGAATGATAATTCTGTTTTGATCTTGCTTTTGCTTAAAAATACACTTGTTGCTACTAACAACTTGGAAAGAGAGCTTCCAAGCAACATTGTTTCTCTTTTGAGTGATTATGTAGATGTGTTTCCTAAGGAGATTCCTAGTGGTTTACCACCAATTAGGGAGATTGAACATCAAATTGACTTCATTCCTGGAGCGCGAGTACCTAATAAGCCAGCTTATTGGACAAATCCTGAAGAAACAAAGGAGTTAGAGAAGCAAGTTGGAGAGCTACTTCAAAAGGGTTTTGTGCGTGAAAGCCTTTCTCCATGTGCAGTTCCTGTTTTGCCTGTTCCTAAGAAAGGATGGACTTGGAGAATGTGTGTTGATTGTAGGGCAATAAACAACATAACGGTAAAGTATCGTCACCCTATTCCTAGATTAGATGATATGCTTGATGAATTGCATGGTGCTTGCTTATTTTCAAAGATTGATCTTAAGAGTGGCTATCATCAAATTCGCATGAAAGAGGGTGATGAATGGAAAACTGCCTTTAAAACTAATCTAGGGTTGTATGAATGGTTAGTTATGCCTTTTGGATTGACTAATGCACCTAGTACTTTCATGAGGTTAATGAACCATGTCTTGAGAGCTTATATTGGCAAGTTTGTTGTTGTTTATTTTGATGATATACTTGTGTATAACCAAAACCTAGATGAACATGTTGAGCATTTGTGTTGTGTGTTAGATGTACTTAGGGTTGAGAAGTTGTATGCTAACCTTAAGAAGTGCACCTTTTGCACAAACAAGCTTGTTTTTCTTGGTTTTGTGGTGTCATCGCAAGGTATAAAAGTTGATGAGGAGAAGATCAAAGGAATCAAAGAAGGGACAACCCCCACCAACGTTGGTCAAGTGATATCTTTCCATGGCTTAGCCGGATTCTATAGGAGGTTTGGTAAGGACTTTAGCACCTTAGCCGCCTCTATTACTAGTGTGATGAAGAAGAATGCACCATTCAAGTGGGGAAAAGAACAACAAGAAGCATTTGAGACCTTGAAGAAAAAACTAACTAATGCTCCTTTGCTTGTTTTGCCTAAGTTTAACAATACTTTTGAGATTGAATGTGATGCATCAAGGGTTGGAATTGGAGCTGTTCTAATGCAAGGTGGGAAGCTTGTAGCATACTTTAGTTGGAAGATCTTAGCATACTTTAGTGAGAAGTTGAATGGGGCTGCATTGAATTATCCAACCTATGACAAAGAGTTGTATGCTCTTGTTAGAGCATTACAAACATGGCAACACTACCTTTAGCCTAAAGAGTTTGTAATTCACACCGATCATGACAGTTTGAAGTACTTGAGAGGCCAACAAAAGTTGAACAAACGACATGCTAAGTGGAGTGAGTTCATTGAGAGTTTTCCTTATGTTGTGCGATACAAACAAGGTAAGGAGAATGTTGTAGCCGATGCTTTATCAAGGAGGTATGTCTTACTTTCCATGCTTGATTCTAAGTTTCTTGGATTTTAGTTTATCAAGGAATTGTATGCTAGTGATGTTTACTTTGGTGAAATCTTTAAAGCATGTGAAAAATCTGGATTTGGAAAGTATTATAAGCATTATGGATTTTTGTTTAAAGGATCTAGATTGTGTGTGCCTTCTTGCTCATTGCGTTATGTTCTTGTGAGGGAATCACATGAAGGGGGTTTAATGGGTCACTTTGGTGTTGATAGAACATATGAGATATTGCATGAACACTTCTTTTGACTTAAGATGCGATATGATGTAGGAAAGCATGTTGCTAGTTGCATTGCATGTTTGCAAGCTAAATCTACATCTAAGCCTCATGGATTGTATACTTCTTTGCCTATTCCTTATGAACCATGGACTCATATTAGCATGGATTTTGTGTTATGTTTACCTCGTTCTAGGAGAGGTAAAGATTCTATCGTTGTGGTTGTTGATAGGTTTTCTAAGATGGCACACTTCATTGCATGCACTAAAACCGAGGATGCCATTAATGTAGCTAATTTGTTCTTTAAGGAGATTGTTAGACTACATGGAATGCATAGGACGATTGTGAGTGATAGAGATGCTAAGTTCTTAAGTCACTTTTGGAGAACTTTATGGGCTAAGTTAGGAACTAAGTTGTTATTCTCAACTACTTGTCATCCTCAAACCGATGGCCAAACTGAAGTAGTTAATAGGACTTTGTCAACCTTGCTTAGGGCATTAATTAAGAAGAACTTAAGAACTTGGGAGGATTCTCTATCTCATGTTGAATTTGCATACAATAGAAGCATACATAGCACTACTGGATATTCACCTTTTGAAACTGTGTATGGCTTTAATCCTTTAACTCCGTTGGATATGTTGAGTTTACCTTTGAGTGTGCAAGTCGATGTGGATAGTGAAAGGAAGGCCGATTTTGTTAAGGATCTTCATGCTAAGGTTAGAGCTCAAATTGAGAAGAAAACACAACACTACATGAAGGTTGCTAACAAGGGGCGCAAAGTGGTCATCTTTCAACCTGGAGATTGGGTTTGGTTGCATCTAAGGAAGGAGAGAGTTCCTGAAAAGAGAAAGTCTAAGCTCTTACCTCGAGGAGATGGTCCATTCCAAGTCTTGGAGAGGATCAACAACAATGCCTACAAGCTAGACCTTCCTGGTGAATATGGCAATGTAGGTGCTACTTTTAATGTTTCAGACTTATCCTTGTTTGATAGTGGTGCAGATTTGAGGACAAATCCTTTTCAAGGGAGAGGGGATGATGCGCCAAGGGCTTATCATGGACATGAAGAACACAATGGATATCATGGAGGGGATGATCAAGGAGTGCAAGGAAGCATGGACAAGCTTAAAGGAAAGGATGGAATCGAAGGTTTCATGAAGATGCCAATGGAATCGCACCAAAGATGCCATTAGGTCATGGAGATACCATTAAGATGCCATTTGATCCTTTGAAGATGCCTTTAGGTCCGATGACAAGAGCAAGAGCTAAGAAGTTCAAAGATGCATTTACAAGCTTTGTTCGAACTCATCTTGAAGGCCTGAAGTCCATTGAAGATCAATTGGGAAGCATTGAAGTCGACATCATCAAGAATATTCCCAACGATTCCAAGCTTTGTACTTTACTTGAAATCGTTGAACCCTAGAGCTTACATTGTGTAATTCGGCCATATAGGCCTTAATTCTATCTTAGATCAGCTATTTAATTAGTTTAGAAGACATTGGGTTGGGCCTTGTTTGACTAAGTCCAATCCTTGCATAATTAAGTTATGTTATTTACTTTTCTAGTTGAGGTTATACACCTAAATTGATTATCTTAGTTTCATTGTTCTAGTTTGAGCAAACTTAGGGTTCTTCAATCTTGTAGAGTCCTAGCAAACAATTAGGTTGTGATTGCTTAATTGTTTGTGAATCTTGTGATCTTAGTTGTTCATTGCAGGTTTAATTAGAGACTTAGGTCCTACGAGAGAAGAAGTAAGCTTTGTGAAGATCATCGATTTTACTCATTAAGGAGTGATAGTAGTTCAAGTCGACTTTGGTGGCTATTCAAAGGGTAAATTTGAATCTAACACAACTAGATTCGTATCAGAAGGATTAAGCC
The DNA here is from genome assembly GCA_001974805.1 of Corchorus capsularis. Taxonomy (NCBI): domain Eukaryota; kingdom Viridiplantae; phylum Streptophyta; class Magnoliopsida; order Malvales; family Malvaceae; genus Corchorus; species Corchorus capsularis. The sequence continues at coordinate 120,020 of AWWV01006817.1, forward strand.
ACTTCTGGCTATACTAACATGCTCTCTCTCTGGTAATTTAACCAGAAGTTTAGACTTGACTTGTCTATAGCAAGCAATGAAGTCTTCTACTTTTTCACTTGGTTTTTGTTTTACTTTGGCTAAATCTGCCATAGTCACTTCAGGTTCTGTCCTATAAAATTGAGCATGAAATGCAGTTTCCATTTGATCCCAATCAAGGATAGAGTTTGCTGATAAATTAATAAACCAGTTAAATGCAGCACCGGTGAGGGTATTTCCAAACATTCTGAGTTTTACATAATCACTCACATCACCACATCTAAAACTAAATCTACCAATATGTTCCAGTGTAGATTGTCCATCTTCACTAGAAAACACTGAAAAATTAGGAATTTTATATCCCCTTGGAAATGGATTGTATTGATAAATCCAATCTGGATATGGCTTCCTATACACAAGTCTTTGTCCACCCCTTCCCACAGGCACTAACTGCTTTTGAAGGATCCCTAAGACTTGGTATCACAACAAATTCTAGAAATCATTTTCTCTTCTAATGGGATTTTAAACTTGTTTATAATTACTACGAACATGATTAGCATCATTTTTAGGCTGAGTTTGCCCCCAAGCCTCTGCAACATTTCTGTTCTGATTACCTTGACCATTTACTGGAATTCTAGGATTTTCAATAACTTCCTCAACTGGTTTGACTCGATTTGGAGTAAATCTATCTATTGAGGAAAAATATTATGATATGGACTAGTTCTTCCAGATTTTCCACTAACATTATCCATAACATTTTCTGTTATTGGATTCGAACAAGCACCAGTTTCTCTCATGATTATTCTAGGAGGAGGTCTGATATTACTCACCCTAGTCACATTATTTTGTGAACTTCCATTAACAGAATTAGACACCCTAAGACCTTCTGGTATAGTACCAGCATTCAAAGTAGTCATAGATATAACATGCTTAGACAAATTATTAATTGCATCAATTAAGATAGCAAGATTCTGTCCATTCTGTTCTATCATTGCATTTTATGATTGCACAAGCAAACTCACATGTTCTTGTAGACACCCGTTTTAATATCCTTTTAAGGAATTGCCAGGGGCATTTTTGTCATTTTTGCACTAAGGGGCATTTTGGTCAAAATTGTTGTTCAATGTGTCTTGGATAGATTGCATTCTAGCTTTATAATAATAATATTGGATTAAGGCATGCCCTTTATTTGTTTGGCTCTAAGTAGCCGCTGTAAAGTTAAAATACATATTAGTTCAATTAATAATTTCATTCATGAATAATAGAAAGTATGAATTGAAATTGTAAAATCACACAAAGGAATTGCATTTTGAATTAGAATCACACAAAGGAATTGCATTTTGAATTAGCCCGGTGTGGCTCTCACATCATCGGCCCATTCAGTTTCTCTACTCAGGATTTTCTTGTTTAGGCCTTTATTTTGTTACGAATGGTGAGTAGTTTGGTTCTATGCGAACATAAGTTCAACAGTGTACAACTATAAGAATGTATATAGTAATAAAAGTCAAAAATAAATACAAAATTGGTCTTTACATAAAGATTGGAATCGCAAAAAGGATCAAAAACAATTTCCTTCTCCTCTAGAGTCAAGCCTGCCATAACCAGTTGAATGTAACTTCAAAGGAATGATTGATAACCTGCAAAGATCGCAGGGTGATAGAAAAAGTTGTGCCCCCAGGCTTTAAAGGGTAAGGCACCATTAAGATGGTGAAAACCCTGGTTCAATAAAATAAGCAGGCGGCAAGCAAAATAGCATAGAGCAATACAACAAGACAAAGGAAAACAGACAATACATGAAAAATAATAGAGGGCATGATGAGCAAAGCAGTGAGTACAAAACAATGCATAGTAGAAAGTGCAAAGGAACCAAGCCTGGGGGAAGCTCATTTTTGGCCAAGTTGGGAATAAGGTTCAGAATTGCTTCCTGAACCTCATGCATGCCAACAGGGCCTTAAAACATGCATGAGGAAGACACATTAGGCAAGCAAAAGCATTTCACAGCATCTTTCAGCAAAGCAAACAATGCGAAACAAGCAGGATAAAAATTGCAAGCAGGGCACATCTAGACTAATTTTTAGTCATTTTGAGGCTCAAACACTTGACACAGCAAATAAACAAGTGCACTTACTATGAATACAAGACAGTTAACCAAAGCATTCAACAAAGCAGATCATGAACTGAGTTATTTGCAGCCTCTTCAATCACAAATCAAAGTTGGTAACAATGTAACAACAAGGAATTTATATCCGCAGAGTCAAAGCTGTTCAGAATAAACTCGAAATAGGCAAGAGACAGAAAGTCAACCAAGCAAAGTAAAAAGAAACATAACACCATTTTTCAGTAATATGCAAGACAGGCGCAAGGAGATGGCATCCAGACAAAGTACAGCCTATGGAATCAAGTCATGGAAAGATGCAAGAGCAAAGGAGTAGCATTCAGTGACAATTTAGAAGCATTATATGAAAGGGGAAAGCTCAAAACAGGTTCGATACAATAGACCTGAGAAAATGCAGAGACTAATGAAGACCAAGACAATGGCTAACATAGTAATAGGTTGAAACAAAGACAGAGACAAGTGCATACATGGCACCCCACATAGATATCATTAATTTGCTGCATCTTATAGCTTCAGTTGCATTTTAGTGCCGAGTATGCATTTTATTCAGACTTAATCGAGAAGAAAAAACATTTAGCAATCTTTCAAAGTTCAATTAATATTGTGCATTCAGGTAACATGCATAGCAATGGATTTTCGGTTAACTTTAGGCAAGTCATAGGAGACATAAGCAAAAACCATGGGAATAAGCATATAGTATACAGAACTTTATAGCATTTAACATCCAGCAGGGCACATTTCAGCATGATAAATAAGTTTCTTTGACATTCCATTTAGTTTATGTCGAGTTAAGTTCAAAGCATACATGGTTATATTAGTAGCATTTTGTAGTCCATAAACCAGCAAGGAATTCAGCCCAATCCAACAATCAACAATGCCCAAAATCGGTCAAATACACAAAGAGAGGGAAGATTCGTTACCTTGCCAGCTCGACATCCAACTCAGCATCTCCTTGCTTCAGAAAAGACAAAACGAGGGAAGGAAATTTCAAGGAAACAGAGGAAGGTGATGACTCACCTCATTTCCCCGCTTCAATCTTATCTAGTTAAAACACCTGCGCCATACAGAGACAAATATCAGGAAGCGCCTAGAAGAAAATGAGGAAAATTGGGGATAAGAAGAAATAGCTGGCGAATAGGGGTAGCTGGCAAGGGAGCAGGTGAAGAATCTTATCTTTAAAAAGAGAAGAGGTCTCATAATTCAGGGGGGAGGAAAAAAGGAAGAAAAAACTCTGTCAAAATTACTACTAAAAAATTTTAGGGGGGGAAAAATTAGAAGGAGAAACTCTGCAGAAATTTATAGGGTTTAGAAGTCAAATTTGGGGATTTTCATTGTAGTGAGAGTTTGAACAAATTAAACCCATAGGAAGCCTGAGAATGGTGAAAGAAGTCATGTTGCCGAAGATTGGAGAGGTTTAACCATAAAATAGTGAGATCGAAGAACTTGGGGCTTTCGGGTTAGTTGAGTTCATCAAGGGGATTCTTGGTCTTCGGGGTAGGATCTTTCTGAAATGGAAATGGTGAGAGGTTAGGAGAGTTGAAAGTTGAGCCTTCCCGGCGGCGTTGCTAGGGTCCAAAGATATTCGGAAAAAGAAAGCTAGGGTCCCAAGATTAAAAAATTGGGGCTTTTGCATTTAGAGGTTTCTTCTGGGAAATTCCCTCGGTGGAAGGGTAGTATATGGAGAGAGGATCAAGATGCGAGTTCATCCGATGAACAGACGGTGAGATTGAAGAACGTATTTTGCTTCGGTTAAGAGGAGATTAGAGGAATTTGAGGCTCCATACGGGCGAGCAAGTACCGGATCTGGGTTGTAGAAGCCGAGGCAATGGGAACTGGAGCTTTTAAGCTCCATTTACGGTCGGATTTCACTCCGACATGGCGGTTCCGTCAGTGGTGGCGAAATCCGGCAAGGACGAAAGGAGGCTAGGGTTTCAGGCAGGAAAAGACTCTCTGTGAAGAAGAAGAAGTCTTCGTTTTTATAGGACCGTACACTCCAAAACGGTACGTTTCAGCTTAAACGGAAAGAAACCATCGGTTTCAGGTATGAGTTCCTACCCGGTTTCAATTTAGTCCCTAATTCGAAGCATCTTAGTCGTATTTAGCTCAACTCAGTTCTGAGATTGGTTATAGTTAACAATTAGGTCCCTGATTACGGAAAATTAGGTCAATTAAGCCTTTGACTTAAAATTTTTTGGAAAAGAATTTAATAATTCACTTTGATAATTAAGGGGAAAAGTTAGTAAATTTGTGGAGTAATTACATTCATAACATGCATTTTAAATTCCCTTATATGTTGTTGATATTATGTTCATGAGAGAAAGTTATATTCACTCCGATGATGGAATGGTTGGGTGAAATGCGACAATACTTGTCCATTTTAATCCTAATTTCCTAGGCTTGGGGCATTAATTTGGGGTCTTACCAATCAAGTGGAAGGTTCTCAAATAATACTCCTCGTATAAATATTTGGGTAAAATGTTAGCAAACCGGTATACATGCATCATGTGCACAATTAAAGCTCTAATTCAGTGTGAATAAAAGGAAGTTAAGATAAGTAGATCTTAATTTCAAGGAAAGAAGCTTCAACCCAATGTGATTAAGAGAAGTTAAGGAGAAGTAAAGAAAGCGGTTAAAGAATTTAATTCATAGAAATTAAGTAAAAACAACAATCAGAAGACTTAATTCATAGAAATTAAGTAAAAACAACAGTTAAAAGACTTAATTCATAGTAATTAAGTAAAAACATCAAAGCACAGGCTTAATTTCAAGAAAGGAAATTAAGTAAACAAGATTGACTTAATTTCAAGAAAATTAGGCAAAAGAAGACTGAAAAGAAGACTGAAAAGAAGTCTGAAAAGAAGACTGAAAAGAAGACTGAAAGAAGACTGAAAGAAGTTAGCAAAGACTTAATTTCACAAAAATTAAGTAAAATTGGCAAAGACTTAATTTCACAAGAATTAAGTAAAATTAGCAAAGACTTAATTTCACAAGAATTAAGTAAAGTCAGCAAAGATTTAATCCAAAGATGATTAAGTAAGATAAGACAAAGGGCTTAATTTCAAGGAAATTAGGCAAAAGACTGAAAGAAGACTAAAAACAAGACTGAAAAAAAAATACTGAAAGAAAGACTGAAAGAAGACTGGCTTAATTTCAGGGAAATTAAATAAAGAAAAGACTGGCTTGATTTCAAGGAAATTAAGTAAAGAAAAGACTGACTTAGTTTCAAGGAAACTAAGTAAAAAAAAGGGCTTAGCTTCAAGGAAATTAAGTAAAGAAAAGACTGGCTTAATTTCAAGAAAATTAAGTAAAGAAAAGATTGGCTTAGTTTTAGGGAAATTAAGTAAAGAAAAGACTGGCTTAGTTTCAAGGAAACTAAGTAAAGAAAAGGGCTTAGCTTCAAGGAAACTAAGTAAAGAAAAGGGCTTAGCTTCAAGGAAACTAGGTAAAGAAAAGACTGGCTTAGTTTCAAGGAAACTAGGTAAAGTATAGACTGGCTTGATTTCAAGGAAATTAAGTAAAGAAAAGACTGGCTTAGTTTCAAGAAAACTAGGTAAAGAAAGGACTGGCTTAGTTTCAAGGAAACTAGGTAAAGAAAAGACTGGCTTAATTTCAAGGAAATTAAGTAAAGAAAAGACTGGCTTAGTTTCAAGAAAACTGGGTAAAGAAAAAACTGGCTTAGTTTCAAGGAAACTAGGTAAAGAAAAGACTGGCTTGATTTCAAGGAAATTACGTAAAGATAGACTGGCTTAATTTCAAGGAAATTAGATAAAGGAAAGACTGGCTTAATTTCAAGGAAATTAAGTAAAAAGACACAGACTTAATTTCAGGAAAGGAAATTAAGTAAAATAAAGAACTTAATTCAGGGTAATTAAGTGAAGTCGATAAAAGGCTTAATTCAGGGTAATTAAGTAGAATAAAGAACTTAATTCAAGGTAATTAAGTGAAGTCAATAGAGAGCTTAATCTAGAAAAGAGATTAAGCAAAGCAATAAAAGGGCTTGATTTATAAAAATTGAGTCAATAAAGGGAAGGAAATAATGAATTGGCTTAATCCAAATTAAATTAAGTCAAAATAAAGGCAATAGTAAATTGGCCCAATCCGGATAATTGAGTAAAAAACGCAAGTAAGCATTTAGCATAAAACGAAGAACTAATTACGGCAAAGTATAAATTAGGGCATGAAAGATTAAGGCTTAAGAGGGGAATTAACCAACTATAGAAACCTGTAGATAGTCCTAGACGAGTCAGTGCCGTCGTTTCGACGGGCGTCGTGGGGGTGCTAATCCTTCCCCACGCGTACCCGACTCCCGAACCATAGACTCTGGTTAAGCAGACCTTATTTAGTATAGTATTACCTTCAAGCTAAGCTTAATATTAGACTTAATAATCGGATAAGGTGGCTAATAACACCTAGGTAAAAAAGATTAGTGGCGACTCCCATAAGAACCCGTAAGTATCCAAACGGTAGTTTCGCCCCCGGTCGCAAACGTTGCGACAGCTCAGCATTTTTATCAGTATTCATTTGTGTTTTCTGCACTTGCGAGATTAATTCCATCATCGCCTTTGTCAACATAGCCGGAGTTACTCCCTCATCAGAAGTCGATCTCTCATCAACTCTGACATTTTCATTAATATTCACATTAAAGGTTGAATTATCTTCTTTATCATTGTTACTATGCCTAGTTTTTTGAGGCATGACTTGCACAAACTTCCCTAGTGTCCCACCAAGTGTGCCAAATTGTTTGATCGCTAAAATGTAAGGGTTCTCACCCTTGTTTCTTATATGCAAGAGTGGGGAATTGATATCAATATACAGAATTATAAGGTTCTTCAAAACAAGAAATTTTATTAAGGACACTAGAAATGTACAAAACAAATGAGATTCAGTTATCTCGAATGCTTGAATACAAATGATCAAGGGAAATTTTAAGTGAAAGAGCTACTCCTAAGTTACAAGACTACACTAATTCTAAGGGTTACTCCTAAAAATCTAGCCAACTATGATGATAATTTGACTTCTTGTCATTGATGAATTTGCCAACCCTTTCTTCATAAGAAAAACTTTTATTTAGAGTATTCACATTAGTAGTTAATTAACTTCTTATCCAAAATTAATCAAGCATGTGAATAACATTTAGTGTGTTCCCATTTTTAGTGGAAATAACCAGCCACTAATTCACTTGATTAACCATTTTTTAACCACCATTAACCATCTTAATTAATTCTTTTAGGATTAAACATTCTTCAGGCCCAAAAACAATTAATCAAAGTCCAAATATTCTCTTGGTTTGACTCTCAAAAGCCCAAAAGTATTGGGTCCGGTCCTAGTAATTAATCTGCAACCCAACACATATATATACTTTATGCTAAAAAAATTTTTATAATATATATCATTCTAGTTTGGCCCCCCATATTAGAATCCTGATTCCGCCACTGGTCTATGGTAATGAGACAAACCTGAGTTCTGATATCATATTAAGCATCCAACTTAAAACCAATTGTTAATACATACGTGGAGAGACTCAGTTTGAATATGGCATTCATGTCAAACTTATACACATTTGGGATATTACTACTCTAACCGCGATAACTATCATTTTTGCTTTATTGAGTCATTTGTAAATGCTTTAACAAACCACATAAAGTTATCACTATAATCTAAACCATTTATGTGAAATAATTAAAATTCATGCGAATTGAAACATGGTATGTAATATTTATTGTTCTTTTTTTTTGACATGAAGTATCCATTGTTCATTATTCAAACAATAAATATATACAAATTATTTTTTCCATTAAATAAAAAATTTAATTTTACATCTTACGAAAAGAGAAGCTAATAAAGTAATGTTGTCGATCATGTCCATCTCATTTTATAAATCTTGAAATTAATATATACATATATATATATATCATATATATACATATAACAAAACTATTAAATCAATCAACCAATCAAGAAATGCTCCACCCTTGATATTTACACTATTAACATGAATGGTTCTTTCTTAAAACCTAATAACTTTGTTTTGTTTAAAAAAAAACTAATAACTTTGACCTCATGATAAATGGTATAATATATATATATATATATAATGAAATTAAATTTAAAGCATAAATCAATCGCATATGACCTATATATAAAAATATATAATGTATAGGTCAAAAAGAAATGATGGATTCGTTTTTAACTTTGTCGTTTTCTTTTTCTCTCAAAAAAACTTTGTCGGTTTTTTTTTTCCATATGATTAATTATTTACTTTTGAAACACCAGAATTAAAAACAAGTAGTACAGTAAATACGTCATATATATTGTACAATCATGTTCCCCTCTCATTTTATCGTTGTCTATATACTCCCTCTATCCCATATTATAAGTCCATTTTAACCGTATTACAAAGTTTAAGAAAAGTAGTTAAAACTTTAACTTCTATACATTTTTATCTTCTCCTTCCAATTTTGTTCATCTTCTCTCTCCCCCCACTAAGTCTCTCTCATCTCATTTACTCTCTCATAGTCAATAGATGAATTAAATTCCAACTAAATTTCTACTACCACGACAAAAGTAATTTAGGTAACTTAAGTAAAAAGTTGTAGTGGATTTTAAAAAGGGATTTATAATTTGGGAAAAAAAAGTTTGTAAAAGGAGACTTATAATATAAAACAAAGGGAGTATTTCATAATATATCGTATCGATAATCGAATGCCAATCGCCATGCATGATGAACAGAACGCTGAACGCACCTAGACAAATTTGAGTGTCACATTCATCAAAGTTGAGATAATGGCATTGGATTTTTATAAAACAAAAGCTTTTCCCTTTGTGTTCTCCCTTTGGTGGAAGATATAAATGATAATTTAAAAAATAAAGAAAAGAAAAGTTAAAAGTTAATTAAAGATAACAAAACAAAAAAAAAAATAGAGTGATTTTCCGTAAACGCATCCACCATGAGAGCCACAAAGAGAGCATGATTTGATTACTTAGGAGTTTAGGACCCCACCAAGTGTGTGATGCGGCCATTGCTAAAAGTTAAACTTAAACACTGTTTAAAAGAGAAAGAAGAAGAAGAAGAGACAGAGAGCCATTCACTTTCACTCAATCATTAATTCATTGGCCTCATTCAATTCAATATAAACGCATCCACCATGAGAGCCACAAAGAGAGCATGATTTGATTACTTAGCAGTTTAGGACCCCACCAAGTGTGTGATGCGGCCATTGCTAAAAGTTAAACTTAAACACTGTTTAAAAGAGAAAGAAGAAGAAGAAGAGACGGAGAGCCATTCACTTTCACTCAATCATTAATTCATTGGCCTCATTCAATTCAATATATTAATTCCTTACTCGATCATTGCTTCTTTATTTATTTATTTTTAGAGTACTAGGTATATAAATTATTTAATCAAGACATATAAGGTGCATATTTTAAAATGTTAGCACTTCTAGAATAATCAAGAATCAATATAATTATAGGTTAATAAGTTATTTATACTATATATTAAAAAGTACATTCACTTGTAAAACTTTTTATACCCTTATTTGTCAAATATATTTCTTAAATACCATTGCTTAATTATTATAGTTTTATTCTACTAAAAACTCTATTTTTATTCAATTAAATCTAATATCTTTATAATTACTCTATTTTTACCATTTTACTATTTTTCAATAAAAATTTGGATATATTAAATTCTTTTAATACACAGTTTTATTCTACTAAAAACTCTATTTTCATTTAATTAAACAAGGAGTATAGCCCGCGCTGGCGCGTCGGGCGTTCTGTAATTTTGAATGTTAACAAAAATTATTATATGAATATTTTTTTGTTGCTGTAAATTATTTGTAGGAGATTCTTATATGAATAGTTTCTTTGTTGCTGTAAGTTATTTGTAGGAGATGAGTTGCAAATGGAATTTCATTAATTGAAATAAGTTGTTATTATCAGTATTTGTTCAATAAAGATTGTTGTATATAAAAGTTGTAACATCTTAGAATTTTATAAAGAAAAGTACCATCAGTTTAATAAATAATACTCCATACAGAAGTTGTAGCATATTTGCTAATAGAGGAGACTGATACTACTGTCTCCTTATCAAAAGCATTTCTAAAATCATGATTAAGTTGTTTTTCACAGTTTTATCCAACTATTTCCAAAATACATAAATGCAGAATATTAAAAAATTAAACAGCCAAAAGTTTGTTCATAACAAAAGAAATAAATGTTTTTGCCAATTCTTGAAAGTCCCTCCTAGCTTTGTTGTTTCTCCTGTTGAAATTTGTATAAAAAGTTAAAAACTGTTAGTTTTTGGACAATGCAATGAACTAAATATGTGCATGAGCTTGCTAAGTGATCGGACCAAAATTATGCATCTTTTTATGGTCATTTTCCTATGCTTTTAGGGTATTTTATGCTTGATTATGCCTTATATTTGGTATATTTGTGTTTATAGATGTTAAAGTGAAGAAAAGTGCAAAATCACCATTTTTGTATCTTTTGGAGCCTTTTTGGATGATTATTTACACAAATATTTTCCAAGGACATTTTGAATAAAGAATGGAGCCAATATGATCGTGATTGAAGAGCTTGAAGAGTCAATTTTATCATGATAAGATTGATTTTCAAGAGTTTGAAGCAAAGGAGCAAAGTTGAATTTTAAGGCAAGAAGATACGTCAAGAAGTGTCATAGCACTGGAGTACATGGGTCGCGAGGCAAACCACATGGGGCACCAAGCAAACCACATGGGCGCCCAGCGCTAGTCGAGACAAGCCACCAGCACCACAAGGGAGCAGGCGACCTAGGGCCTGAGAGCAACGCCCTGGGCGCACAAGCTATCTACATGGGCGCCCAGGGGGAGTCGGGGGTCAGCCATGCGCGCGCCAAACATGCCATCATGCGTGTCTTCACCTTGAAGTCTCTTCACATGTTTCCAGATTTGGCGACCTTTCTGTATTTTGGCTATAACTTTTGATATAGAGCTCCGTTTGAGGCGTATGAGTAGCCGTTGGAAAGCTAACTCCAAGATCTACAACTTTCGTGTCTCGGTGGAAGCCCAGTTTTGCCGTTTTCGTGGACGAAAATGCCCCTGAAGTCAGCGGACAGAAACTGTCTTGGGCCTGTGTTGCGGGATTGATCCAATTGAGCCCAAATTCTTATTTGGACTAGCTTGAAGACTTGGAGAGCAGCCCAGCACGTCCTTAGGGTTTGTTTAGTTCTAAATTAACCCTAAGCCACCCTCTATAAATACCCTCTTAAGTCTAAAACCCTAGCAACCAACCTAGAACAACACACACATCTTTTCTCTAGGTTTGGCGTCGATAGGAAGAAGGGAGGCTGCCGCCGGCCTCAAGCAATCCATGAGTAGCTAAACTTTTATACTTCTTTTCCTTGGGAACTTTTGATCAATGAATTATTGGTGAGATTTTTGTTCTTAATAATTTGAGCTTTTTCCGTTTGAATACGTTTCTTATCTCTATGCTTCATGTTATGAGTTCATATTTTGATTGATTTGGTGCGCAACATATCTTGAGATTTATGAATGCTATAGTTAGATTCAAGTAGCTTGATTCAAGCTAAAGTTGGTCCAAGTAACAATTGTAATTCTAGGAGTCCTAGGTTCAATGGGATATCAAACTTTGTTGAAATCTTTAGGCCGAGATGGAAATTGATGTAGGCAAGTTTGGTATTGATTTATCATGCATGTGGATTAATAAAACCTAATGCTTGTTATAGGAAGGGGTGAAACCTAGATCATAACATTAGAGGTTAATTGTCAGCGTGATGCGGATTAATCTTCCTAGCATGTTGGAATTAGCATCACGTCTGTTCCTATACCAATTATTCAAATGGAGTTGTTTAAGATATTAAGAGGATTACTTTGTTTCAATGAAAGTTGATGTCTACGTCTTAGGCTATATACCGATTTGGGGTGATTTATGATTCTTAATTGATTGCAATCTAAGCCAAATTTATGTTTAGTGTCTATGATCCATGATTCACTTGATCAAAGTAGTTACCTAAAGGAGAAGAAGTATGTTTTTATTCATTGTTTTTACTAAACTCTATTTTAAATCTTTAGTTTAGATTTCTTTTAATTGTTTTCTAGTCTAATTAATCTATTTTGAAAAATCCAAAAATATCTTTTTTAGGTTAGAATTTCTTTTGTAAGATTTAACTTTGATTCGTAGCTTCCCTGTGGATTCGACCCCTACTTGCCCTAGCTAAGTAGTTATTATCTATTTGTTATTGGTTTGTGGGAAATTATCTTGTGATTTGTTCAACGACCGGTCACAATTTTGGCGCTGTTGCCCTGGGAAGATTTAAGTAATTGAAGGCAAATTATTACTAAAGAATTTCTTACCCTTATCCTTTATATTTTTCGTTATTTTTCTTTTCAATTTTTACTTTAGTTAATTTTTCCTTACTTTTTATTTTTCCAAATTACTTGTTATTGTTGGATTCTTTGTTTAAGTTCTTTCTAAGTGTTGTATGCCAAATACAAGGAGTAGTGGTACCAAGGAGTTAGAGTTCAATTCTAAGACTGAGCGTACACTCTTTGCACTAAGGAAGGAGAATTTCTTTCGAGAGCAAGGAGGAGATTCGTCAACACCAAGTTCTCAAGCTAGCTCTCCACGTTCCACCACTTCTTCTTCAAGTTTGGAATCACAATCCCCAAGAGAAAACATGGCCGAAGAAAACAACAACAGTAGGACTTTGAGGGAACTTGCTGCCCCAAATGTGACTACACAACGCTTAGCAATTCAATATCCAACAAATGAAGAAAATTTTGTGATCAAGTCTGGATTCATTCATTTATTGCCAAAATTTCATGGTATGCCTAGAGAAGATCCACATCGACATCTCACAAATTTTCAAATTGTTTGTTCATCCATGAAGATGCAAGGTATCTCTAAGGAGCAATTCAAACTTAGAACTTTTCCTTTTACCCTTATGGATCGTGCAAAGGATTGGATGTACTACATGCCTAGTGGTTCAATCACTTCATGCACAAGCCTTAAGAAATTGTTTTTGGAAAAATTCTTTCATGTTCATAAAGCCTCAAGCATTCGAAAAGAGATAAGTGGAATTAAGCAATCCCAAGGCGAGACTATGTACGAGTTTTGGGAACGTTTCAAAAGGTTGTGCTCAAGTTGTCCAAATCACCAAATTCCTAAACAATTGCTTATTCAGTATTTCTATGAAGGTTTACTTCCATTTGATAGATCTTCCATAGATTCTGCAAGTGGAGGGGCTTTCATCGACAAAACTCCCACCAATGCTTGGACTTTGATTGAAAACATGGCCGCCAACACACAACAATTTGGTACTCGAGAGAGTTGTGCACAAAGAGATGGAAACATTAGGAAGATCAATGAAGTCTCAACCCATTCCTCTACATTGGAGCAACGAATTAGAGAAGCAAATCAACAAATCGCTTTGCTCACTGATTTGGTCAAATCGAACTTATCAAGTGTGTCAAAGGTTTGTGGGATTTGTTCATTATGACATCACACGGATAAGTGCCCTAGTTTGATCAAAGATGATGTGGAAGAAGTCAATGCTTTAGGAATGCAAGAGGGATTTCAAAGGAAGCAAGAGCCATTTTCAAGAAGCTACAATTCTTATGGGAACCAAGGTACTTATCAAGCAAGGCCAAACAATTATCCAAGGCAATCTTCACACTATTTTGAGGGAATGCAAGAAATGAGAGAGACCATGGAGATCATTAAGAAACAATTAGGTCAATTGGCAAGTGATGTGAGTGAGCTCAAAGCACAAGGCCAAAACAAGATCCCATCTCAATTAAAAGTGCCTCCTAAGGAAAATGTGAATGCTATTACCTTGAGAAGTGGAAAAGAGTTGGAAGAACCATATCCAACTAAGTCTACAATGGATGAAGGGACAAGCAAGAAAGAAGAACAATTGCATGTGCTAGCGAAGGAGATCAAGATTGAAGATGATGAACCCATTATTCTCGAATTTGTCAAGGATAATGGAGAAGCCAAGGAAACTTCTGTGGTCAAGTCCAAATTGGATTCAAAGAAGGAACCTTCCAACCAAGTCAAGGAAATCAATGAAAGAAGATGAAGATCAAGACATCTTGGATATCTTTCGAAAGGTCGAGGTCAACATCCCACTTCTTGATGCAATTCAACAAGTACCAAGGTATGCAAGGCTTCTTAAGCAATTGTGTACAAACAAGAAAAGGTTGCAAGGTAAGTTGAATGTTGGAGCAACAGTTTCTGCTGTTTTGCAAAGACATTTACCTCCAAAATGCAAGGATCCTGGTATGTTTTCGATTACTTGTTCAATTGGAAATACTATCATTGATAATGCTATGCTTGACTTAGGAGCATCTTTAAGTGTTATGCCTTATTCTTTCTATCAAACTTTAAATGTTGGTCCTTTAAAATACACCGATGTTGTTCTTCAATTGGCCGATGGATCTTTGGTACATCCCAAAGGTGTGCTAGAGAACATTTTGATTAAAGTGCAACATTTAATTTTTCCTATTGATACTTTTTGTTATGGAAATGGAAGGAGAAATTACAAAGAATCAATTGTCATGCCCCGACCCGGAAGTCGAGCACGGACAACCTTCATGTCACCTCGAAACACGTGCCGGCCGGTCACGCACTCCGAAGCAACACGAAGTGTCAATATCAGATTAAAAACAATAAAAACGAGAACATATAATAAATTTGAAATATCCGAGTTAAAAATCAGAGTAAAAGCGAAATCGTCAAAAACCGAGATAATTAAAGTATTTTAAATCGAAAACGAAATCAAATCCAAATAGTGAGTTAGTAAATAAGAAACAAGATACGAGGAATGACAATAAACAGAGACAATGCCAGTGGGACCCGTCATGTAGTGAGAAGTACCTCTAAGAGCAGTGAATACATCCTATGCCACCGACTTGACCGCCAGAGGGAACGCAGAGTCCTAACTACCCTGAAAACACAACAAGAATTTGAAGGGGTGAGTACACGAATGTACCCAGTGAGTGAGCCACCCTCAAAAGAGAACCAGAAGAGGGTGGGGTGCACTCACAACCAAAACAGTTCATAAAACAATTTTAATAAAAACAATCGGTGATAACAAAACCATGTTTCTAAATCCAGTTCTCAATCTAAACCAGGGCTGCCATCAAAACATATCCGAAGTGACCTTGGCCCGAGTCAACCTCCGGAACCGTCAAGGGCAAATCTATCATATCATATGTCTTAAAATCTCATGCCCATCCCCCTGAAGTTGGCCTGAGTCCGGCATTGCGTGGTGGCCGCAACACACCCAGTTTGACTCTCCCATGCACACGCAAACGGCTAGCTTGCGTGTCGGGTCTGAAGCCGACGGCCTTGTGGATCCATCACAATCATGGTCCGCCAAACAACAATCTACTAGCTAGTACTCCACCAAAATCAGCCATACGTACTCCCTGGGCTGCGTCCAGCCCACGAGTCCCCGTATGCTTACAACCAGTTTAAAACAATTTTTCAATGGTAGCTAATGCACCCAAAACATCTTAATAAAAAATCATTTATAAAAACAATTTATTAAAAACAGTAATAAAATAAGTCCATCAACGGGTTCTCCGTTGAGGACAGCCCACTCATAGTTCAGGGGACTCGTACACCCCAAAAATCAATCCACTGTGAGACTAGCCGGTGTCTCGATCAGCGCCTCAGCCGTCTGATTGAGCACGTCCAACACAATAAAATCATTAAAACCAATATCATAATTTCAAGTCATAAACCAAAATAATAAACCAGAATCATAAACCAAAATAGTTAGATAAAACATAATAAAATAGCAAGAACGCATATCCCAGACCCCATGATTTTACTTAAGGGATCATAACATGTCTATATAAGTCTTTCGGGGTTGTAGGACGAGTTTCAGATTCATAATACGCTTTCTATAGTTCATTTAATCATTTCTAGCCTTTAGGGGCAAAATTGTAATTTAGCCGACCAAGGGCAAAACGGTAATTTCACATAACATGGCTCTTACGGTGATCCTGAAACCTTGTGTTCAATTAGTGTGTTTAGATAAGCCAAATCCTATTCAAAGGGCAAAGTTGTAATTTTACACATTCAAGGGTAAAATGGTCATTTGCACCTATCCTAGGTACCATAACACACATACAAATTTATTGATGTGAACAACATAGTCGAATTCTCTCATTTCCATCTTTAAGGGTGATTTCGTAAATTTGATGACCAAGGGCATAATCGTAATTAAGTCCAATCAAGGGTAACAGGATAATTTAGTAACTTTACCTGTCCATGGGTAAAATAGTAATTCATTTGTCAATTCATTAGACTAAAATCTATTCCAAAGAACTATCCTCAAATTTGGCCCCTAACATATCCAAATTTCAGGTTAATTCTAAGAGCTCCAAAAGTGTTATATTTTTAGGGAAAAACTGCGCAGCTGTAGAAATGATCATTTTTCTCTATTTTAGACTTATAATCTCAGCTCGGTTTCTTCTACAAAGTTGTAGAGGACTGCAAACCCTACAATTTGGACACAAGGATGACCTAATTTGGATTTACTAAGGTAGAGTTATGCCCCTCGAAATTCACTGCTAAAGTAAACTAATACTACTCTGTCCTACCATTTACAGATTTGAATCATAAACTTTGCAAGGCCATAACTTTCAATCTACAAATCCAATTGATGCATATAACCTAGCCAAAATTCCAATTTAACAGAATCTGTCCAAAACTCGCACCCCAAAGTGACAGAATTTTCAGTGCTAAATAACATGAAAATGGTGGGAAATTCGAAGAAGGCTGTTTCTGGGAAAATTGTATAGAACGACATAATCTACTTGCACACCAAAGATGAGATGCAACAGAGTTCATTTGCCCCTCCAAAGCATAGAATTACAGAAGCATAAATAATGTACTTGTGTGCAGGAAGTTTAGTCCTAACACAAATTCAATTGTAATCATCATCTTAAGCACCCACAAGATCAATTCAACTTACCATGCCGGTTTCCATAGTCTCAAAACCTCAAACATGAAATTTCCAAGCTCAAACACATGTAAATCCGGACCTAAGGCATGGAAATTTCATCATTAGTGCTAGAACTCCATGTAACCAACAAAATTGATGTAGATTTCCATGAACTTGAATAACTTAACCTTTGGGGAGTTGAGACCCACGAATTACAGCCCCTATTCAAGTAGAACTTTAGCTCCAACTTCAAATCTAAAGGAGGCTTGAGGATGAGAAGGAAGAGTGCTTCACTATGAAGCCATTGCATGTGACATGCAATGAAATTTGAGTGAGACAACTTAGAGAGAGAGAGCTTCAACCTTTCCTTCCATGGAGAATTTGAGAGAGGAGTGAAAGAACAAAGAAGATGAATATGGAAATGGGGGAAAATGGATAGTGGGTGTCGTCCCACTTGTATGCCATCATTTTTTTTTTGGCTTAGGGTATAATTGCTAATATATCCCATGACATTTAATATTCTTTCAATTTAGTCCTCCATATTTTTTTCTTTAATCCTCAAACATTGTTAACTTAATACACATAATTCATACTTTTCCTATTTCTTGTTTTCTTAACAATATCCTCACATTCAATTATTCATAAATAATTTGATTAATTCAAATTGCTAATTTCATCTCATATTGTTTTCAATTTGCCTTTCATTAAAAATTAATTCCTTTGTAATTTGCGCACTTGATCTAATATAATCTTAATATATATTCTTCATAGACAAAGCGAAACAAATTCCTCTAAGTTGTTCATGGTATCACACTCTACCTTCCTTACAATAGGTTTCGTCCGCGAAACTTCGTGCTTTACTCTGTAACTACCACCTTTACGTATATAGCCAACCATAGTCAATATTGCCACTACACTACCCTACTTAAATCAAATTAGTTCTCAACCTTTGACCATCATCACTTGCAGTTCCAATATCTATGTTAAATGAATCACCTGTCAACTAGTATTATGCTTTATCATTTGCAAATCTTAAATTTCCAAAGGCATATTCTTCAAAAACCATATCAATTTAAATCAGTGCAAGTCTGAAGTCTATATCACTTAAAGCTTAACTACCCTTAACTTTTATAGATTAACCATAGTACCAACCGGCTTAATTTCTCTTTACCTATCATAAGAAAATATGCAAATAATCTCAATATTGTTACTCAATTTGATATCCTTTCCCCGCAATTTCTTCTCACTCCCAATCATTTTCTATTCAACTCCTTTTCAACCCATAATTCAATTTAAATTAATCTACTCCTCCAACAATTTAATTGATTAGATCTGTCAAATCACTTAATATTTATCATGTCCGCTATTGTCCCATTCGATCAACTAAGTCCATCAAACTCCAATATACAACATCTAATTAGATCATGTAGGTCCATCACAATTCAATCCGAATCGAGTCCTCAAAAGATCTAATTTAATTCTATTAAGTTTTTCTCCAAATTGCTAAGAAGTTCCAATCATGATAATGCCTTTATTACCATCATCAAAGCACTCCTTCAAATGTAAAGCAATAACACATTGATATCCTTAAACTTAATCTAAATATTTCTCCACCATTCCAATTTAAATTGATTACATCCCTTCCGATATTTAATTAATAAATCCTTAAATCAAAACCAACTTACCATCAACTCTTAGTTACACAATATTGTAATTAGCTAACTAATTATCCTTCAACTCACTTCCTTCCATATCCATTTACACCAATTAAATTCTTCAAATCCTCAACGTTTTCTCAACATCACAACTTTAGAAAATTCAACTGATCATATTCCATTTAAAGGTCAAATATCTGTTTCATAATTAACTTCCTTCGAATCATAGACTGTCATTAAGGAAAAGTCTAGATCTTCCCATATCATATAATTCATGCCAATCCATACAGAAAGGATACATAAAGTTCACTTAAATATTTAGTTATTCCATTCACAAGCTTCCAAATACTAGTCCACTAAACTTAGATTTTGGCCATACTCAAACATTACATCACCACTTCCACAAACATCAGTCCATTCCGTGCAAACAAACACTAGATTAGATACACTCTAATTTAAGCTCTTACTTATCTCCTGTCATTCCTCTTATAAGTTACATTTTATTTACCATTAATACTACTCTCACCTAATTGGTTGTTTCCTAAACCATTTCAAAATCTTTAACATCCAAAGACAAGTTCCCAACAATATCCATAACCACCAATTTAATTATATCATCCATCTATCAAGCTTATATTCATCCAAAGTGTAATTTAATTAACAACTCCAATCAAATTTCGATAATAACACATTCATTAGAAAACTCAATTTCACAAATCTCCAAGTCATCAAAATTTATAACTCACTACAAATCAACCCAAAGCTTATGAACTTCACATATCGAAGGTCTCACCCAAAAATCAAAATGGCACATGATTTCTTAAGATTAAAATTAACTTCCTCCAAAATTTTAAACTTCAAATATCTATCTTTGATAAGACTATAATCACATCTTTCATTTAAATTCTTTGCTACTAATTAAACAATGTGAAATTGTTAAAACTTACTAGATCATCTATGATCATTTCGACAACTTTAGCGATCTATTAGATGAGGAAACATTATAACTCTAAGACTTAGGAACATTTCCTAGGTTAACTAGCAACGAAGAATGCAAAGTAGACTCGACTATTTCTCGTGGATCCATTGGACGTTTTCTTTAGGTTCGGAACAAAACTGAGAAGTACGATTAGGCTAAACTCGGCAACTCCACGATAAATACTTCTGAAAATCCTTCTACTACCAAACATAGCAATTTACTTTTAGCCAAATCGTCAAACTTAACACTTAATATTTTCTAGCAGCGTTGCTCGTCGTAAGCGATATACGAGATTGAGACTTCGACGCGATAAGAAGTCATTGGCAGAATTCGAATTGAATAAAAAGTCGTTGTCAGGTCTTACGAGTTAGGGTATGGAATACGTGGAAATGACACAGGTGGAAATGACAAGTTTCGAGTATTTCCTATAAGCAATTGCGTTGAGGACAAATGATCCAAGAATTCATATTCCTCAACATGATCTCTTCACGAGGTCAAATCGAAATGAGTATGTCCTCAAAGGCAATGATCACGTTCTGGTGGCATTGATCTCTAAGAAGAGCAAGGAGTTTCGAATTTTTGATAACCAACGGAAGAGACACACAAAATTTTAAATAAGAAACAAAAACATTTGAGGAGATACGATGTTAGTATTAAAATCAAGGTAAACCAAACATTTTAATTTTTAAAACTAAACGTAGACTTAAAAGGATGATGCACATCTTAGTGTCCGAAACGTATCCTAGACTCACTACAGGTCCACTGGACTTACGTCACAAGGATAAAAACCAGGTGCTCTGATACCAATAAAATTGTCACGCCCCGACCCGGAAGTCGAGCACGGACAACCGTCATGTCACCTCGAAACACATGTCGGCCGGTCACGCACTCCGAAGCAACACGAAGTGTCAATATCAGATTAAAAACAATAAAAACGAGAACATAGAATAAATTTGAAATACCCGAGTTTATAAATCACAGTAAAAGCGAAATCGTCAAAAACCGAGATAATAAAAGTATTTTAAATCGAAAACGAAATCAAATCCTAATAGTGAGTTAGTAAATAAGAAACAAGATACGAGGAATGACAATAAACAGAGACAATGCCAGTGGGACCCGTCATGTAGTGAGAAGTACCTCCAAGAGCAGTGAATACATCCTATGCCACCGATTCGACCGCCAGAGGGAACACAGAGTCCTAACTAGCCTGAAAACACAACAAGAATTTGAAGGGGTGAGTACACGAATGTACCCAGTGAGTGAGCCACCCTCAAAAGAGAACCAGAAGAGGGTGGGGTGCACTCACAACCAAAATAGTTTATAAAACAATTTTAATAAAAACAATCGGTGATAACAAAACCATGTTTCTAAATCCAGTTCTCAATCTAAACCAGGGCTGCCATCAAAACATATCTGAAGTGATCTTGGCTCGAGTCAACCTCCGGAACCGTCAGGGGCAAATCTGTCATATCATATGTCTTAAAATCTCCTGCCCGTCCCCCTGACGTTGGCCTGAGTCCGGCATTGCGTGGTGGCCGCAACACACCCAGTTTGGCTCTCCCATGCACACGCCAACGACTAGCTTGCGTGTCGGGTCTAGAGCCGACGGCCATGTGGATCCATCACAATCATGGTCCGCTAAATAACAATCTACTAGCTAGTACTCCACCAAAATCAGCCATACGTACTCCATTGGCTGCGTCCAGCCCACGAGTCCCTGTATGCTTACAACCAGTTTAAAACCATTTTTCAATGGTAGCTAATGCACCCAAAACATCTTAATAAAAAATCATTTATAAAAACAATTTATAAAAACAGTAATAAAATAAGTCCCTCAACGGGTTCTCCGTTGAGGACAGCCCACTCACAGTTCAGGGGACTCGTACACCCCAAAAATCAATCCATTGTGAGACTAGCCGGTGTCTCGATCAGCGCCTCAACCGTCTGATTGAGCACGTCCAACACAATAAAATCATTAAAACTAATATCATAATTTCAAGTCATAAACCAAAATAATAAACCAAAATCATAAACAAAAACAGTTAGATAAAACATAATAAAATAGCAAGAATGCATATCCCAGACCCCATGATTTTACTTAAGGGATCATAACATGTCTATATAAGTCTTTCGAGGTTGTAGGACGAGTTTCAGATTCATAATACGCTTTCTATAGTTCATTTAATCATTTCTAGCCTTTAGGGGCAAAATTGTAATTTAACCGACCAAGGGCAAAACGGTAATTTCACATAACAGGGCTATTACGGTGATCCTGAAACCTTGTGTTCAATTAGTGTGTTTAGATAAGCCAAATCCTATTCAAAGGGTAAAGTTGTAATTTTACACATTCAAGGATAAAATGGTCATTTGCACCTATCCAGGTACCATAACACACATACAAATTTATTGATGTGAACAACACAGTCGAATTCTCTCATTTCCATCTTCAAGGGTGATTTCGTAAATTTGATGACGAAGGGCATAATCGTAATTAAGTCCAATCAAGGGTAACAGGGTAATTTAGTAAGTTTACCCGTCCAAGGAACAATTAGACTAAAATCTTTAGTAAAATCTATTCCAAAGAACCATCCTCAAATTGTCAATTCAGTAATTTAGTAACAATTTAGTAATTCAATTGTCAATTCATTAGACTAAAATCTATTCCAAAGAACCATCCTCAAATTTGGCCCCTAACATATCCAAATTTCAAGTTAATTCCAAGAACTCCAAAAGTGTTATGTTTTTAGGGAAAAACTATGCAGTTGTAGAAATGATCATTTTTCTCTATTTTAAGCTTATAATCTCAGCTCGGTTTCTTCTACAAAGTTGTAGAGGACTCCAAACCCTACAATTTGGACACAAGGATGACCTAATTTGGATTTACTAAGGTAGAGTTATGCCCCTCAAAATTCACTGCTAAAGTGAACTAATACTACTCTGTCCTACCATTTACAGATTTGAATCATAAACTTTGCAAGGCCATAACTTTCAATCTACAAATCCAATTGATGAATATAATATGCCGTTGGAAAGCTTAGAGTTTCTACAAAAATAAGTTCTACTGGACTAAAACCTAACTCAGGCTCTAACCTGGCCAAAATTCCAATTTAACAGATCTATCCAAAACTCACACCCCAAAGTAACAGAATTTTCAGTGTTAAATAACATGAAAATGATGGGAAATTGGAAGAAGCTTATTTCTGGGAAAATTGTATAGAACGACATAATCTACTTGCAGACCAAATTTGAGATGCAACAGAGTTCATTTGCCCCTCCAAAGCATAGAATTACAGAAGCATAAATAATGTACTTGTGTGCAGGAAGTTTAGTCCTAACTCAAATTCAATTGTAATCATCATCTTAAGCACCCACAAGATCAATTCAACTTACCATGCCGGTTTCCATAGTCTCAAAACCTCAAACATGAAATTTCCAAGCTCAAACACATGTAAATCCGGACCTAAGGCATGGAAATTTCATCATTAGTGCTAGAACTCCATGTAACCAACAAAATTGATGTAGATTTCCATGAACTTGAATAACTTAACCTTTGGGGAGTTGAGACCCACGAATTACAGCCCCTATTCAAGTAGAACTTTAGCTCCAACTTCAAATCTAAAGGAGGCTTGAGGATGAGAAGGAAGAGTGCTTCACTATGAAGCCATTGCATGTGACATGCAATGAAATTTGAGTGAGACAACTTAGAGAGAGAGAGCTTCAACCTTTCCTTCCATGGAGAATTTGAGAGAGGAGTGAAAGAACAAAGAAGATGAATATGGAAATGGGGGAAAATGGATAGTGGGTGTCGTCCCACTTGTATTCCATAATTTTTTTTTTTGGCTTAGGGTATAATTGCTAATATATCCCATGATATTTAATATTCTTTCAATTTAGTCCTCCTCCATTTTTTTTCTTTAATCCTCAAACATTGTTAACTTAATACACATAATTCATACTTTTCCTATTTCTTGTTTTCTTAACAATATCCTCACATTCAATTATTCATAAATAATTTGATTAATTCAAATTGCTAATTTCATCTCATATTGTTTTCAATTTGCCTTCCATTAAAAATTAATTCCTTTGTAATTTGCCCACTTGATCTAATATAATCTTAACAAGTGTAAAACAAAGGCAAAATTAATCACAATCAATAAATGGAAAATTTGACTGAGAATAATGCATCGTTTAACAGAGAATTCAAAGTTAAGAGATGAGACACACGCAGATTGAATTGGAATAAAACAAATGAATTACTAAAAAAATGGAAACCCCATGAAGCGACGGCGGAACAGACCCTAGGAGATTAATCGAAGAGGATTAAGAAACGTGAAAGGGAAAAAAAGAGAGGAAAAAAACGTTTTTAACCGCAGATTGAATTGGAATAAAACAGATGAATGACTAAAAAAAATGGAAAAATGGAAAATCCATGAGGAGATTAGGAACATACCTGAGGAGATAAATCGGATAGGATTCAGAAACGTGAAAGGGAAAAGCAGAGAGGAAAAAACGTTTTTAACCAAATCGGAGAGGATTGAGAAACATGAAAGGGTTTAAAAATATATATAGGATTAAAAGAAGCAAATTACCAAAAAGGGCAGAAAGAAAAGGGAAGGAAGAAGTACATCCAGGGGCTTTTTAGTCACCCGAAAAGTGTGAAAAGACCAAAAATGGCCAAAAGGAGGCACCATATTAATCTTCAATTTGGCCTTTTAGTAATTTCCTATGTAGTTAAAAATAATATATAGTATATATATATATTCTTCATAGACAAAGCGAACCAAATTCCTCTAAGTTGTTCATGGTATCACATCAATGCCCTCTTTTATTAGGAAGGCCTTTCCTAAGGACTTCTCACTCCAAAATCGATGTTTTTGATGGCTCATTGACGATGGAGTTTGATGGTGATGTAATTCATCCCAAACTTTCATCAAATTTATCTTTGAAAACTAATGATTTTGTTTGTGTAGTGAAAAAGTGGGTAAAGAAAGAGTTAGGTACTACATCTTCAACCATGGCAAGTGAGCAACTTTCAAAGAGGAGGCAAAGGATTACAAGCTTTCGACAACGCAAAGATGAAAATTTCCATCTAGCTTGGGAGAGATTCAAGAAACTTTGTGCCGAATGCCCTCAACATGGCATTTCACAACAAGTTTTGATCGAGTGCTTCTATCAAGGATTAGAAGTCGATGATCAACTTCTTGTGGATAGCATCAACAACATACTTTTGTTTGATAGGACTATGAAGGACACATATGAAGCATTGGAAGCTTTGACTCAAGCAATTGCACCTCCAAGTTGGATCAAGAAGAAAAACAAAGAGAAGCTTGGAGAAAGAGGCAAAATTTCCAACAACACGCGTGAAGATATCAACAAGGAATTGAAGGAAGCTCGAGAGAAGTTACTCAAGATTGATGGAGCCATAATTGAACTTTTCAAAGCCATGAGTGACACTCTCAACATCACCGTGGAACTTTTGAAGGAGCACACTCAACGTTCCTTCACCAATGGAGAATAGTCCATGAGGATGTCTAGCCAAAGACATTAAATGAAGGCGCTAATTGGGAGGCAACCCAATACACTAACATCTATCCTTTTCTTTTGAATTTTATTTTTCTTAGTTACTGGTCATTGTGCATTTTCAATTCAAGGGAATCAATCACGCAATGGAGACAAGCAAAGGAAGCACACATGAACAGCAATTGGAGCTTACACTTTGCAAAAATAGAGAAGCTTTCTTGAACTCTAATCTCATTTAATTTCTTATGTTTGATTGATGATTAATGCATATCAATTAATTTTCTTGAATTGAATATTTTTCCATGCATATTATCATTGTGCAATTGTCTCATGCATCTCATACATATAGACTCTTAAGTGATAAGAACATAAGGTCAATCTTTTGATGGTCATCAAGTGGAATTTTTGGTGAAAATCAAGTGTTTTTGGATTGAAGAATTTGGAATATGGTAAAATTTTTGGATGGCAATTAAGTTGAAGTTGGAATTGAGTTTCGTAGCAAAAATTGCAAAAAGGAAGCAAAAGGAAGCCAAGCCCGATCCCAGCTGGGGCCCCATTCCGCAAGCCTGGGCACCCAGCTGGACAGCCGTAGCGCCCAGCCGCTAAGGCCAGCGCTGGAGGCCGACGCTGGCTGTGCGCCCAGGCACTTTGCCTGTGCACCCAGCCGGTTGGCTTGAGCACCCATGTGCCCTGGGCAGTGCACGAACATCGCCTAGCACCCATGCCCATGTCGATGTCACCCAACTCACAACACCCATCACCCATCTCAAACACTATAAATACCACCCAACACCCATCTTCATCCAAAAACCCACTCAATTTTCTTTTCTCTTGCCTACATACACATATTCACTCACTTTAATTTTCAAATTTCATTACTTCATCACCTACAAATCATTTCTTTCATCTTTTTATCACCTTAAACACTTACCCATTTGATTATTCAACACTTTTTCCTTTAAACCATCAATTTTTCAAATTTTCAAGTTTTGGGAAAGTGGTTGTTTTCTTTGGATTCTTGTTTGGAGTGATTAGAAGGGAGATAGGAGATAGTTTGGAAGTTGATTGGAGCATTTTAGAGCATTGGGAAGTGCTACATTGGATCTTAAAGAAAGATTTTTCAAGAAACCCTACAAGGTAACTTAGTGCCCACCAAGTGTTCGAGAAAATGTCAAGAAGAGTGAGAGCAAGAGCATCAACATCTCAAGCCGTACCAATTGAGGAGGAAACCACCATACAACCTTTCCTTAGTGTGCCACCACCCATATTTGTTGATAATGAATGTTAAGAGTGGTATGAAGCAAGGTATCACAACTCTTTCATTATAGAGAAAGTACTTCCAACTAACATTTATCAAGAACTTGGAGTTAGCCAATTGTTTGTCAGTAGAGGTTGGGGGTCACTTCTTCAAGTAGATGGATACTACTATCCAAATTTGGTGAAGCAATTTTATGCCAACATAGACAAGGAGCGTGAAGGTTATTCCTACACCATCAACATAATGGTCAAAGGTAAGTACATTGTAGTTGATGAGGAATATCTATGCCGTTTACTTGGATTGAACAATGAGGGTAGTATGTTCTATTTTACTTATGTTAATGGAGAGCAAAGGATCGCCACCGAGAGCACATGGAAAAGGGATGGTGCTTTAAGGAGGTTTGGCATTCCTCTTGGTATGGATAACCAAGGGAGTAGAGAGGTAAGAGTCAAGTATATGGAACCAAGGGATAGACTTGTGTGTTACTTATTGCATCATAATGTCATTCCTAGGAGTAGTAACAAGCATAAGCTTCGCATTGAACACTTCTATGTTGTAGACAAGCTTTGCCATGGATTAGGTCATTGTAATGGAATACCAATGGCTAGGTTGTTACTCTCAAGGATGTGGGAAGTAGTTCATTCTTCACATGAAGATAAGGCATTTGTTTTCCCATTGTTGATTAGCAAGATTTTGGTCAATGAAGGAGTTGAAGTCGATGGTGAGTATTGCTTCAACAATGAAGACAATGTCATTGATGTGAATTGTTTAAGTCATTTGGGTTTAAAGAGGAGAGTTGTTGCCAATGAGGTACATTGGTACAATGTGCAAAGAAGGACTTATGCACAAGGACTTGAACAATCACAAGGGACAAGACAACCATCCTTGGAAGTTGATGAAGAAAATTTCCAAGAACTTCCTATGAGAGAATTTCAACAACTTATGGTTCGAGAGATGAGGCAACATAGGAGTGAAATGAGAGCTTACATGGAGAAAATGGAGGACACACTACGTGATTCCATAGGCCAAAGGAGACCAAGGAGAGGCCATTAATTCTTATCCTTAGGATGTCATATGTTATGAACTCTTTTATGTTTTGCATTTTTATCATGACATTGCATGCATTTGCATTTGTATTTGTTCTATTTGGATCTTATGTAAGACTTATGTGTTTGGATGCTATGATTGATAACATGTTTGATTAATTTGCTTAGATTGAGCATCGACTTTCTTGGTGAATTAATTCTTGCATGTGTTTAATTAATTAGATTACCCCACTTATTGTGATTTATTGCTAGTTGTAAGTTTGCTTGATTTATTAGATTGGGTCGACACTTTCTTTTTAGATCGAGTCTTACTTGTGCACTTCATTTTTCCAAAAGTTTCCAAAACAATATGTTTTGAAATTTTTTGTCAAAATACTAGCACATCACACATTGAGGACAATGTGTCTTTTAAGTGTGGGGGGAAGAAGTAGTCTATCTTTCAAGATCCTATTTTTCTTTTCTATCTTATTGATTAGAGACAAATTTTTCAAAATTTTTGAAGAAAATTAAAAATTATTTTGTATCTCTAGTAAATTTTGATTTAATTTCCATGAGTATAGTCTTGTGTAATATTAATTTGGTTCGAATACATTGAAAATATTTTTAAAATTTTCTTATGTATAATTTCATTCTTTGATTAAGAAGTGTAATTAATAAGGTTTTTCGTACCAAAAATGTTTTGACAAGTGCATTACTTCTAGAACTTGTGTTGAATCTTGTGTACATTTATAGAAGTATGTCATGGATATGTCAAAGACTAAGTGTGGGGGTATGAAGGGTAGCTTAAATCCTTTAAAAAGAAGTGTTTTCATATTAAGAGGAGAAGAGATATTTTCTTGCTTAAAAAAAATTATTATTAATTAATTAATCCATTGTTGTCACTCTTTTCTTTAAGAAAAGGAGTTAGTAACCCTTGGAAAGAGGATAAGAGGCATGGAATGCGGAAATATTGTCCCTCTTGAAAAAAAAATGAGTGTTAGTAACCTCAAAAGAAAAAAGGGAGCTAGTAGCCCCAAATCATGAACACTTCTAAGGTTAGTAACCTTGCTTTCTTAAAAATAAGCCATCCTTTTTAAATCCATTCTAATGTTTGATTAATATCCATGATATTGCTTTCTCTTTGGAAATAGATGTAAATAAAAGCCTATGGTAAGTTTTCCTTGTCAAATTCATCCAAGGTATGTTGATCTTAGAACTTACATTATTGATTGGAGTGATTTTGTGCATAGTTGATTTGAATCTTATGGTCTTTGTATTTTTACTAACTTGTATTGCATTTGACTAGAAAATGTAGATTAAATTCTTAATTTATTAGAAGTATTTTGTTTTCTAAAGTTTGATGTCTCTAGTTAATGTTACATAATGTTTATGAGTATCGTTCTAGTTAAGTAAACCCTCAGGAGACTATAACTCCTCCTTTATAGACGTATAGAGCTTTAAAGACTTGCATCACGAGCTAAGTGCCGCCGTACACCTACGAAAGTGGAATCAATATGTTGTTTAGTTTAGGACTAACATTTTTTGTTTTCTTAGGATTAACCTTAGTTTGCTAGGGACTAGCAAAGCTTAAATGTGGGGGAAATATGATCGGACCAAAATTATGCATCTTTTTATGGTCATTTTCCTATGCTTTTAGGGTATTTTATGCTTGATTATGCCTTATATTTGGTATATTTGTGTGTATAGGTGTTAAAGTGAAGAAAAGTGCAAAATCACCATTTTTGTATCTTTTTGGAGCCTTTTTGGATGATTATTTACACAAATATTTTCCAAGGACATTTTGAATAAAGAATGGAGCCAATATGATCGTGATTGAAGAGCTTGAAGAGTCAATTTTATCATCATAAGATTGATTTTCAAGAGTTTGAAACAAAGGAGAAAAGTTGAATTTCAAGGCAAGAAGATATGTCAAGAAGTGTCATAGCACTGGAGTACATGGGTCGCGAGGCAAATAACATGGGGCGCCAAGCAAACCACATGGGCGCCCAGCGCTAGTCGAGACAAGCCACCAGCACCACAAGGGAGCAGGCGACCTGGAGCCTGAGAGAAATGCCCTGGGCGCACAAGCCATCTACATGGGCGCCCAGGGGGAGTCAGGGGTCAGCCATGCGCGCGCCAAACATGCCATCATGCGTGTCTTCACCTTGAGGCCTCTTCACTTGTTTCCAGATTTGGCGACCTTTCTGTATTTTTGCCATAACTTTTGATCCAGAGCTCCGTTTGAGGCGTATGAGTAGCCGTTGGAAAGCTAACTTCAAGATCTACAACTTTCGTGTTTTGGTCAAAGCCCAGTTTTGCCGTTTTCGTGGATAAAAATGCCCCTGAAGTCAGCGGACAGAAACTGTCTTGGGCCTGTTTTGCGGGATTGATCCAATTGAGCCCAAATTCTTTTTTGGACTAGCTTGAAGACTTGGAGAGCAGCCCAGCACGTCCTTAGGGTTTGTTTTGCTCTAAATTAACCCTAAGCCACCCTCTTAAGTCTAAAACCCTAGCAACCAACCTAGAACAACACACACATCTTTTCTCTAGGTTTGGCGTCGATAGGAAGAAGGGAGGCTGCCGCCGGCCTCAAGTATTGTAAGTCTCTCATGGATTGCTTGCAATCCATGAGTAACTAAACTTTTATACTTCTTTTCCTTGGGAACTTTTGATCAATGAATTATTGGTGAGACTTTTGTTCTTAATAATTTGAGCTTTTTCCGTTTGAATACGTTTCTTATCTCTATGCTTCATCTTATGTGTTCATATTTTGATTGATTTGGTGCGCAACATATCTTGAGATTTATGAATGTTATAGTTAGATTCAAGTAGCTTGAGTCAAGCTAAAGTTGGTCCAAGTAACAATTGTAATTCTAGGAGTCCTAGGTTCAATGGGATATCAAACCTTGTTGAAATCTTTAGGCCGAGATGGAAATTGATGTAGGCAAGTTTGGTATTGATTTATCATGCATGTGGATTAATAAAACCTAATGCTTGTTATAGGAAGGGGTGAAACCTAGATCATAACATTAGAGGTTAATTGTCAGCGTGATGCGGATTAATCTTCCTAGCATGTTGGAATTAGCATCACGTCTGTTCCTATACCAATTATTCAAATGGAGTTGTTTAAGATATTAAGAGGATTACTTTGTTTCAATGAAAGTTGATGTCTACGTCTTAGGCTATATACCGATTTGGGGTGATTTATGATTCTTAATTGATTGCAATCTAAGCCAAATTTATGTTTAGTGTCTATGATCCATGATTCACTTGATCAAAGTAGTTACCTAAAGGAGAAGAAGTATGTTTTTATTCATTGTTTTTACTAAACTCTATTTTAAATCTTTAGTTTAGATTTTTTTTAATTGTTTTCTAGTCTAATTAATCTATTCTGAAAAAATCCAAAAATATCTTTTTTAGGTTAGAATTTCTTTTGTAAGATTTAACTTTGATTCGTACCTTCCCTGTGGATTCGACCCCTACTTGCCCTAGCAAAGTAGTTATTATCTATTTGTTATTGGTTTGTGGGGAATTATATTGTGATTTGTTCAACGACCGGTCACTAAGCTAGAATGTATAGAGGGTGAGAAGAGTATTTGGAGGCATTCTTTGCCTTTAGGGTTCAGTAATCCTGATTTTAATCAATGAATTATCATATTACTTCTCAAAAAAAAATATATGACATAATTCTAAAATTCAATAATTAAACAGTAAGATAAATGTCAAGTCCATAGATCATGGACTGCATCTTATTATTTCAGTAAAAAAAAAACATAAAAGCTGGCCATAAACATGGGAGAAAGGTGCAAAATTATTGATCATGTAGTGTATAGAATAAATAATTGAAATATACTAAAGACCCAAACAATTTATAATAAAACTAACACTAATTTCATAAAAATTAAACTGCAAGCTGTTATTTTTGTAGGAAAAGGTGGAGGATTAATAGGTAGTTTATCTAACCTGTAAGAATAGACTTCTTTAAACTTGTTTGCTTCCAACAATAGGGTTCTGCAGCAAACATGGAAACAAACTTTTTATCAAAAGATGAATTTCAATTTAAGTTCAAAGTTAATACTGGACATGATCAAAAGAAGCAATGTATTTTTGGATATAATTGAAAACTTTTTATCAACTAATAGAAAAAATATTTAAGGTTCGAATAAAAACCATCACACTAATTCTGTAGTAATCTCAGAAGTATTTCCACACGTTAATTCAATTAGGAAAAGGTGCAAGACTAATAGGAAGTTAATCTAACCTGTAAGAGTAGACTTCTTTATACTTGTTTTCTTCATGCAACAGGGTTCTGCAGCAAAGATTCAAACAAACTTTTCAACTTAAGCTCAGAATTAATACTGGACATTGAAAGAATGTATTTTTGCATTGAAATAAAAATCATTCTACTAATTCTCGAATCTAATAGTAAGTTGAAAAGCATTTCCGTGCGTTAATTCATTTTCCTCACAATAGACTTTTGAACAAATTACCGATACACATGTCAAAAGCATAAAAATTTTATCCTCACCTAATCTATACTACAAACTCACATATACTGATACTGCAATAATTATAGAGGATAGGTGCAAAATTAATAGCCACTAAATCTAACCTCTTAACAATAAAATTCTTAAAACTTGCCGCTTTAGCACAATAGACTTTTACAGCAAAGAGACGTGTAAATTGGCTTGCCTACAACACATGAAAAAAGAGAATGATCAAATAAAACTGATTAGGTCTGTATTCAGGAACCAAACAGAAAATAACTTACCTAAATTCTCATGTCTCATCGAATTAGTAAATATAACCAACTTGTTCATAATTTCATATAGTTATTTATACAAACAAATATCAAATAACAAATCAACAACAATAACACTCAAAAACAAATACCAATATAAAGTTGATGAAAACCATATATCATGGAATTTGAAAAAGGAACCACCTATGATCACTCAAACTATTAATATTATCTAGTGTTGAGGTGTGTATGATTAGTGAGTGAATGGGTGAGAAAAATCATTTTAAAAAATAGATTATGTAAATATTCAAAGTTATACAAAACAGTAGTAAAGATGGGCATCATATATATAAGTTCTGCTACTTTGAGATCTATAAGTAGTAATCATTTGATGTCATTATGCCATTTTTTAGTATAGACATTCCCTGGAGGCAATACAGACAATGATTTAACACATGGAACTAATGATCAAATGGAAATAAACAAAGATTATAATGGCTTACTTAAATTCCCATATCTGAACCTTCTACTAACTATTACTTTTATTCTTATTTCTCAACTCTTACTAACTAAATCCACTCCTAGTTCTAATATAACAGTAATGGTAATCAAAGTAAACTAATTTGTTTTTATTTATTTGTCCAGTAACATGGATGAGGTAGTCCATTATTTATAAAGAAAACTTCGCACACAAAAGAACTTCTAAAAGAAATTGGCCATTAATCCAAAAACTATAATAAATATGCAAGCTAGAATCTATTTACTAATCTCAAAGAGGCCAAACCTGAAAGCCCCTCTCGTTTCCCCCTTTTTCTTATGTTATTCTTGATAATTAACCAAATCTGTTTTGACACATGACTCTTTAGGCTTGGTATGTTTCGACTTCAAAGTTGCCAAAGATGCATGGAGTTCGATTCCAGCCCAAAATATGAATTCCCTATTCCACTGCAACAGACTCATAGCTAACTAATCCCAACTTTCTAAACAAAAAACTAATGCATTAATAAAGCTAAAAAATAGAACCTCATAAATATCCCAAAATCCTAACAAAGTTAAAGAAATTTCCGGTCAGTTTTTCGAACAAAAAAACCAAGTTTTTCCTGAAGAAAATATGAATAGATGCTCACCAATGTTATTTGTAATTGTTGAAGTTGTTCACCTCAGGTTTTTCTTTGAGTATTCATATACCACCATCAAACTCATGAAAGCAAAGACAAAAAAAAAAAAGAAAGAAAGGAAAAAAAAAGAAAGAAAGAAAGAAAAAAGAGGCAGATTAGCATCTCATTGAAGCATTTTATCAAACACAACATATGCTAACGTGAACCAAAATACAAAATTTAAATGCAAGATATAGAAGTTCAATTTTCAAATGGAGGTAATAGCTCACAATTGTTCATTTGCAATTATTTCTGGAATATCTGCATGCAATATTTCTTACTATAGTGCAGAGAAGAAACAACAAACTCTAAGATCCTAAATAATAAACTGGAATCTATTATTCTGTTCTGAAAATTGCAAAGCAGTGCTAGCTAGTTAATCTAACCTTTGACAGTAGAATTATTTATACTTGTTTGCCTCAGACGACATAGCTCTGTAAAAAAAATATGGGACAAAATATAGGAATTTTAATTATCTTAAGACCTTGTAGATAGTTTAATGTTCCACGTACAATTGATCCACCTGACTCTTCAAACACTTCACTTCCAATAGTTAGTGCAAAACCTGTTGCACCTCGTTCATTTTCTAGCTAGGAATCCATTCATGTTTTGTAACAGACACATACAAAAAGAATTTTATTGGGACAATTGCAATTGAAATTCCAATTATAACAAAATTTAAAGGCTGAAATTATTCAACTAATATAATCCCAGAAATTTGAAAATACCTAAATCTCGAGCTGACGGAACTGGAGGCACACACCGTCAGGCGGGAAACGATGACATTAATGAGATATTACCACGACAACAATACCGTAACATGTAAACAAAAGAATACCCAGATTAGAGAAGAAAACTTGATAGAATAAACAAATTGGATTTAGTCAATAACTCAACAAATAATCATTTCCAAACCTGAGAATTTGACCGGAGATAAGAATGGCCAACCAATATGCAGTTAACACAACCAAAGGGCAATTGATAGGAAAGCAAAATGAACAGGCAGCTCCTCACCCATCCCTAAAACTCAAATCACATCGTTTTCCAAGCTTTTCTTCACCATTTTGTCGCACCCTTTCCTTCGCTGGTTTGATCACCCATCATCTTCCTTCTCAACTCCATTCCATGCTTCAACCACCATAAAAAACTAAATTTTATGTGAAAGGATCACAAAAAAAGGAAAAAGAAATATTGGATGTTTGGTTCAATTTTAAATCAATGTTTGCATATATACATGCAAATAACAAAGATAATAAATTTTGCCCCCACCTCTAGCTTCGAAATGAATACTAAAATTCAAATACCAATATGAAATTCATGAAAACGAAAGGAAGCATAAAAAATTACTCAAATCATTATAAATATACATTATGTAAATATTAAAACTAACACTGAGCAGTAGGAAAAAGGAAATTTGCTTACCTCACATGACATGTAGCTTTCTCGTTTCAGGTTACTCAACTCCAAATTCCAATATGCCTAGGACAATTTATGTCATCAATGGGGATTAAAAAAACTTTCATAGCCGTAATATCAAACAGTTAGAGAGAAAAAGTTTGGGGAAATTCTCTCTACAATCGATAAGGAAGAAACCATTAGACAATTGAACAAAAAGACAGTACCAAAAAAATTAATTCTCCATTTTATTCATGGGAAGAAAGAAAGAAAAGAAAATTGAGGAAAAACTTCAGCAAGCGAACCAAATGAAAAAGGAATCGTCGGGGGAACCTGAAAGATCACCGGAAAGTGAAAACGGAATATACAAAACCAATCAAGCAGCATAGATACCAAAAACCACCTGAAGGAAAACACATCCAAATCTTACACTGATATGTGCTAAACATAAGCCATCAAAACACCCAACTAAAAATTTTGAAGAACTCAAGGCATGAACACACCTAAATAAACATACTAAAAAGAGGAAAAAACCAATACATTTACAAAGCTGTATAACTAAATGTCTTCACTAACCTGGTGGAGTACCAAACGCCAAATCCAATAAACTGGTAAAATCCCCTCAATATCAATTACCTGCAAATCTAATAATACAAAGGAAAATTAGCTCTAAATTCCCAACAGTAACTACATGCTCAAACAAACAATACAAAGGTCCACAATAAGTGATGTAATAAAGACAAACAACCAACTTTCACAAAGATTGATTTAAACCAACGTAAATCATTGACAAATTCTTAATACACTCATGGTCCAGACCAAGAAAATTTCTAATGAATATAAGACCAACAATCATTCATGTGATTACATGTAATCTGATTCCTAAAGATTAAAACGAAGTTAATAAGGTGAATAAGAGTAAACTCTCAAATACCCAAAAAAGATAGCAGCAGAGAAATGAACCAAAGTGCTTTGTCTCTCAAAAAGAAAACTTGCACGCCTGATGCCTGCATACGTGATCAACGAAAGGGTTTAGAATTATGAGTAAAAGAAACACATAATCTTGCCATTAAAATCAAATCGATATACTTCCAACAACAGGTTTCTGCAACAAACTCATTCAAATTTCAGAAAACACATAAAAAAATGTCGAGACTATCTCAGCAAATGTGCCTCACTTAAACAACAGNCCCGAGCTTTTTAAAAACAATAAGGATCAAAAGGAATTGCCTAAAACATCAATTAAAAACCCAATCAAAAGAATCTAATAAG